>NAGG01000513.1:0-88663 GCA_003031705.1 Calonectria naviculata
CTATCCTACCCACCCCACCTTCCCACCTTGCACCAGGTTCCTCGCAGCCCAGACAAGGTAGGTACGGAACGGACGTAGCTGCACACCTTTCCCCCCTCCTATCCCCACATTAAAGCTGAGCCCAAGCCTCAGTCCGCTTGCCCGCCACTTGCTCACCCCCCAAGAGACAAAGCGAAGCGTCAGAGTCCCAGGCCCCCCAAAAGCCCAGGAAACATATATATACTCCAAGCTCCTCCTCCTGCTTCTGGCATCTTGTTCCTGCTCTTCTCCTCTCTCCTCTTCCTTCATCCAGACCTACCTACTTGCTTCGTGATACCCCTCTTCCCTCCCCCAAACTTACACCTACTCTCGCTCTACTCTATTCTCCCAACCGCCTTTCACCTCCCTCCACCACATTCCCCTACACAAACAACCCAGAGCCAGACAAGATGTGGTAAGAAAGCACCCCTCTGCTCCAGCGGCCGTCACCGCTCCCCGCCGCCCACAGATCTGCAAGCTCTCAAGCCCCTCCACCGCCTGCTTCTGGGTGATTGACATGGAGCAATCGCACAGACGCATGGTGAGGAGCTGATCGGAGCTGGGTTTATAGGTGCTGGGAGCTGGAGAAAAAGCCAATTGATAAAAGTCATGATAGCTAACCACACTCATCTGCAGTGGTATTTTCGGATACATCAACTACCTTGTGGAAAAGGACCGCAAGTTCATCCTCGACACCCTGATCAACGGTCAGTGCTCCTCGTGTTCCCCCTCCTCTCCCCCCTGCGCCCCTCCTACCAGCGGCCCTTGAATCAACCTTGCCCCGCCTGCGCGAGTCAATGGTGAGACGAAATGAGACCAGCCAATAACTAACTTGCTTTTTGCCCAACAGGTCTGTCCCGTCTCGAGTACCGTGGATATGACTCGGCTGGTCTAGCCATCGACGGCGATAAGAAGAAGGAGGTCTTTGCCTTCAAGGAGGTTGGCAAGGTCGCCAAGCTCAAGAAGCTCATTGATGAGTCCGATGTCGACCTGGAGAAGGTCTTCGACTCACATGCTGGTATTGCCCACACCCGATGGGCTACTCACGGTCCCCCCTCCACCGTCAACTGCCACCCCCACCGGTACGTTTGACAGCTCCTTCCCCGATTCATGGCCGTATCAACAATTCCAACTATGCACATTATTGTCATCCGTCTACGTCAACCTGTCTCCTCTGTCTAGAGGAGATGGGTGGAATCAGCCAAGATTTCGAGACGTGTCTATTTCGTCGTTCTCTTGGGCACTGTGTACTAACAATGATGTAGATCCGACCCCTCGTGGGAGTTCACTGTTGTCCACAATGGTATCATCACCAACTACAAGGAACTCAAGACTCTCCTTGAGAGCAAGGGCTTCCGATTCGAGACCGAGACCGACACCGAGTGCATTGCCAAGTTGACCAAGTACATTCACGACCAGCACCCCCAGATCGGCTTCACCGACCTGGCCAAGGCTGTTATCCAGGAGCTCGAGGGTGCCTACGGTCTTCTCATCAAGTCCGTCCACTACCCTCATGAGGTCATTGCCGCCCGAAAGGGTTCTCCCCTTGTCATCGGTGTCAAGACTGAGCGCCGCATGAAGGTCGACTTTGTCGACGTCGAGTACAGCGATGAGAACGCTGCTCTGCCCGCCGAGGCCGCCGCCCAGAACGTTGCCCTGAAGAAGAAGGCTGGCGACCTCCTCTCCCCCGACAGCACCCTTCTTGGTGCCCCTGATAAGTCGCTCCTCCACCGCTCCCAGTCCCGAGCTTTCATGACCGATGATGGCATGCCCATGCCCACCGAGTTCTTCCTCTCCTCTGACCCCTCGGCCATCGTCGAGCACACCAAGAAGGTCATGTACCTCGAGGATGACGATATTGCTCACATCCACGAGGGCTCGCTCAACATCCACCGCCTCAAGAAGGCTGATGGTAGCTCTAACGTCCGAACCATCCAGACCCTCGAGCTCGAGCTCCAGGAGATCATGAAGGGCAAGTTCGACCACTTCATGCAGAAGGAGATTTTCGAGCAGCCCGAGTCCGTCGTCAACACCATGCGTGGTCGTCTTGACATTGCCAACAAGACCGTCACCCTCGGTGGTCTCCGCTCTTACATCTCCACCATTCGCCGATGCCGCCGCATCATCTTCATTGCTTGCGGTACCAGTTACCACTCTTGCATGGCTGTCCGCGGTGTCTTTGAGGAGCTTGCAGAAATCCCCATTGCCGTTGAGCTGGCCTCCGACTTCCTTGACCGACAGGCTCCCGTCTTCCGTGACGACACCTGCGTTTTCGTCTCCCAGTCTGGCGAGACTGCCGACTCCCTCATGGCCCTCCGCTACTGCTTGGAGCGTGGTGCTCTGACTGTTGGTATTGTCAACGTTGTCGGTTCCTCCATCTCTCTCCTCACTCACTGTGGTGTCCACGTGAACGCTGGCCCTGAGATCGGTGTCGCCTCCACCAAGGCCTACACTTCGCAGTTCATCGCCATGGTCATGTTTGCCCTGTCCCTGAGCGAGGACCGTGCCTCCAAGAAGGCTCGTCGTGAGGAGATCATGGAGGGTCTCTCCAACATTTCTTCCCAGATCAAGACCATCCTTGACCTTGACTCCTCCATTAAGACTCTGTGCGAGAAGACCTTCAAGAACCAGAAGTCTCTGCTCCTCCTTGGCCGTGGTGGTCAGTTCTCCACTGCACTTGAGGGTGCCCTTAAGATCAAGGAAATCTCTTATCTTCACTGCGAGGCTGTCATGTCCGGTGAGCTTAAGCACGGTGTGCTGGCTCTGGTTGACGAGAACCTCCCCATCATCATGATCCTGACTCGTGATGACCTCTTCAAGAAGTCTCTTAACGCCTACCAGCAGGGTATGTATCTCCCAGGCGATCCCTCCGATCATGTCCTTCCAGACTAACATGTGTTTTAGTTATTGCTCGTGGTGGTAAGCCCATTGTCATCTGCAACTCTTCCGACGAGGAGTTCAAGTCCTCCGAGGCCGAGAAGATCGAGGTCCCCAAGACCGTCGATGTCCTCCAGGGTCTCCTCAACGTCATTCCCCTGCAGCTCATTGCCTACTGGCTCGCTGTCCTGGAGGGTCTCAACGTTGATTTCCCTCGTAACCTGGCCAAGTCGGTCACTGTCGAGTAAATTGGCCACTGACGTTGGTGTCGGCGTGCAATGTAAAGTGAACCGTGGCGCTGGTGCGCACGGGGTTATGGAACTTTGGAGTTGGCTTTGACAAAATTTGGACTTGCGTGAATAAATTGGCAAGTTCACAACTGGGTACAGCAGCATGAGATTTTGGTAAAGCAACGAAATGGGAGGCCGGGGTCGAGGCCTAATTTTTATTTAGAACATTTTAACTGGATGTTGACAAGTTGGCCTTCACCCAGAGGGAATGATTAGAGGTCAATGGTATTTTTCAACAGTATTAGTTCCAGACAAATATAATGGTGGATTTTGCAACATCACGTTTTCATTCTTTCTGTTTTTTCTTTTTTTAATTTTTATTTTATATTTTTTAATCGTTGGGGGATGGCATAACACGAATTCTTTGTCAGTCTATTGTTACAACGTGTTAAAAGCACCGCGCTACTCGGACTTCTGTGCATCTAGCTGTGTATGTTGGGTCCGTTATCCAGACTGCGTGTCATCCCACCTGGTCCACATTGTATGCATGCATTCGAACTCGATGTGCGCCTTTGTTGAATTTGTGCCCGTCTGCCTCTCTAGATAGATTGTTTGACAATCAGTCGTCAATTGTTCCCATGACTAAATAAGAAGAAACGTTGCATGACATGACGGACAAGCCTAACCACCCGTTTCATTTCCCTTAGACAGTTTGAGTTCCATAGCCCTTGATCCTGTCGGCGAAGGCCCAGCTCTGAGCCTCGAGCTTCTGGTCCTCCTTCAGATCGACGCCGTCCTTGGTGACGACAGCGATGGAGTACGAGTCCAAGCTGCGGGCATCACGGTAGTAGAGGACCTTCATACACTCCTTGATAACTTTGATGGCATCCTCCTTGGTAAGGTTGCGAGCGGACTCCTCGTCGGGGACGTGCTTTCGCAGGATGGGCTGAGCAAGCATGGAACCGAAGCCGGTGGCGAGGGAGGGGGCACTGTAGGTGCTGCCGAGGAGGTCGGCGGCGGCAAGGAAGGGAGCATCGTTGTCGTCGAGGCCAGCGACAAGGAGGTGGTTCCAGAGAGGGTCGAACTTGGAGCGGCGGTTGTAGAGCAGCTTGGCGAGGTAGCGGTGCAGGTTAGCAGCGTTGAGGCGGGGCTCGTCGGGGGAGGTGTAGGCTTCGTTGAGGGATAGGTCGGTCAGGTGGCGGTTGAGATACTGCATGTCCGAGATGTCGCCGCTGAAGCCCAGGACAGACGAGTCGGCAAAGGTGCGCAAACGCTTGACGTCGGTGAAGCGGGCGAGGGAGCCGTAGGAAGCTGCGTGACGGCGGGTTAGTCAAATGAGGTCGGCACGCTTGGAGGACTGCGAGGGTTGTTACACACCCAAGTTATCGGCAGCAATGACAACACCGTCCTTGAACTTGATACCGATGACGGAGGTACCTGTCACGATGGGCTGCTGGGTGTTTTGCTTGGGACCACTGTCTTGCATGAAAGTAGCATCGTAGGCACCGTAAACGTCATCTCTGGGCTGTATACAAAGGGGAAGCAGCTGTTAGCCTCGAAGAAGTTTATAAATACAGACGAGAGTGGCTGGGGATGGACGTACACGACCCCAAGCCTGTGGACGGTGATCCATGGTTTGTGGTGTATGTGGAGGTGGTCGAGCTGGGCGATGGAGATAGCTAGCGCAATGGGAAATGCGCTGTGACGTCTGGGAATACGACGTCAGGTGGAAGGTGTAGAATCAAGGGTGAATCGGCAAGTTCAATGGCTTGCAGTCGTGGGTGGAGGCGCCTGTGGAAGAGTCGATCGACGGTGGTTGATGTGAGTTGGAGATGGTGATGGAGATGGGGGAGCTTGGTCGCCGGGAGCCTTCTGCTCAATGTCGCGGCCCACGGCAGCCTGCCCAGCGTTGGCTTGCACTACTGCCACTGGAGCAGAGGTACAGGGACGTGGAGGATGGTTACATAAGCTGACATCACTGTGATGATTGGCCTCAGGCTTCGAGGGGAAGCTCTCGAGGTTGGTCATAGCTTAGTCTGAGCTTGTCCAAGTATAGTGTACCGTCGAAATTGCATAGAAATATATGTAAATTGTGCGTACTGACTACCTATCATGTCGTGGATACTGCAAGCAACATTTGAGCATAGAGGTGCCTTTTACATGCAACTGGTAGGGCTAATCGCCATTGGTGCTCAGGTGGTAAAACCAAGGGAGAAGCAGCATTGTGGGCCGTGTTCGTCAACACCAGCTTTGGCGCCGTAACCGTCTCATTTTCCCCAACTTTTGACGGCACGCGACGTCGAGTTGCTCGCCAAACCACTCTGCTCCAACTTGGTCCTTCATTCATCCCTTGCGCTCCAGTGCCGACGGCGTCGCATCCAGTTAACCGAAAATTCCTGCCCGCTTCCGATCTAAGCACTACATCATGTTGACTTCTATCGGCCGGGCCGCTGCCCGCCGCATCACCACTTCTGCCGCCTCCACCCGCCTCCCCTCTCAATTGATCTCCCACTACACCCCCGCTGTCGCATGTTCCGCCGCCACCGCTCGCACCTTCTCGGTGTCTGCATGGGACCGTCTGCCAGCCTCCAAGGCTTCCCCCAAGTCTTCCTCTAAGAAAACCACCACAACGAAGAAGACTGCTGCCAAAAAGACGACGACCAAGGACAAGACTAAAGCGAAATCAAAGACCGAGGATAAGCCCAAGCCTGCTTCCAGCAAGAAGGAAAAGAAAGTTCTTACTCCAGAGGAGAAGGATAAGCTCGAAATCCGCGAACTGAAGAAATGGGCTCTGCTCACCAAGATCACGGGTCTGCCCGAGTCTGCTTGGACTGTCTTTACCAGTCAGAACATGAAATCCGGCGAGAAGGACCTTCCTGCTAAGATGAAGGAACTTTCTGAAAAGTTCAAGAACCTTTATTCTTATGAACGCGAGGTAAGAATGATCTCATGATTTTTCTCATGATTTTTCTCACGATTTTTTTCTCTCTTCCCAACATACCACGAAGAAGTGAGACATCAAGCTAACACCGGACCAACAGCCTCTTGAGAAGACGGCAGCATCCAACCGTGTCACAAATGAGGCCAACTACAAGGATTGGGTTCAGTCCCACCCCGTAGAGCGCATCTACCTGGCTAACAAAGCCCGCCGTCGCCTCGCGCGCAAAACAGAAAAGACGATCCGTGCTATTCGCGACGACCGTCTGCCCAAAGCTCCTGGTAGCCCTTACAGTGCTTTCGTCAAGGCCCGATATAATAAGTCGGACTTCACCCAGCCTCTTGCCGAAACGATGAAACTTCTGAGCGCGGAGTGGAAGTCACTGGATGAGGCTGAGAAGCGTAGCTACGAGGAGAAGACTGCGGCCGATGCCAGTGCCTACTCGACCAAGCTGGACAGTATCAAGGCCAAGGCTAAAGAGCTTCAGGATACGGTTAAGGCTGAAGAGAAGGCCGCAGCCCAAGCCAAGGCCGAGGCACAAAAGGAGGCCAGAGCCGAGGCCAGGCGTAAGGCCAAGGCCGAGTAATGGCTGGCTACTAGGACTAGTTGGGAATTGAAATAGGAATGTATATGGAAGTAAAGTATATGATCTCTCGATTCAATGAAGGATGATTGCAACACCCCTGGGTCTGGAATGCGGGGATTCGTTGCGACTGATGGTATGGGCTACTTGTGTATTTACCTTGTGTGTGGCGTGCGGCGGCGGTGGTGTACGATGGGCTCTGGAATTGGTAGATATGAACATTCCCTTTGTCACCGCGTACTAGGCGTATACAAACTGGTTGTCTGGTTTCTAGCATTGGCCGCGCAATGCCATTGTTGTACTATGGGTATCTTAACGGGTGGATTAAATTGTGTCTAGCATTTTCTGAAATCATCATGTGCTTCATTGCCATCTCGGTGTCGATGTGTATGGATACCGTGTTGTCGATCGTAACATTGCTATGTCATATTCATATAATCAATCCATCTAGCCCCCATGTCATCCAACGCCTAGTTTTGTACCCAATAAGCAACGCCAGAATTTCCAATGAGTGCAAATTTTCGCCGACCAATGCTATCCAGAACCTTCTCGCTATGCACCGGGTACTGAAAAAAAAAAGGGATAATCATCGGTTCTTATCATAAGGAGGAACCTCCAAGACAACCTCGCCATCTGCTCCATACCAGCTGGCGCCTGTGTTTTTCAGAAGCCTCTTGCTGGCAATATAGAGGAGAAGATACATGTGCTTGGCCACATAACCCCAGCAGTAGAGTCGAATCCACTGATGAGCATCGTCGCGGCGGCACCATGTTCCCCAGCCAGCCATGCCATTGCGGATATAGTTATTTAGAAAAACCCAGGCATTGAAGTGGTCCTCGGGGCTCCAGGAAGCGCAATTAAGCAGCCAATAGCCACGCTCGAAAGGATCAACTTCCCTCTTAGTCTCAGGGCGATAACGCGAGGACAGATCTTGAGCCAACTTCGCCATTTTTTCGGAGATAAGGTCTTCAGGATTGACATCAATAATCCCCACTGGAGGAGAGGGTGGCCGAATCTCGAGGGTGCGAACGATCTCATCAGCAATAGATTTTCCGGATGACGAGATTGGACCTGTGTCGCTCGAACTACGAACTAGGTCGGCATGCTGTAAATGAGCGACTTTGGGTCTCTCAGTAAGGGGCGGCTCTGATTCGGCACGATGTGATGGGCTGGGTGCCTGATCTGTGGGCGCACTACTCGAAATATGAGTAATGTTGAGAATGGATTCATCCGCTGCTAGTACAGCCGAGTCAATGCTTGACTGAGGTACTCTCGTCGTCTTTGCTAAATAGGGCGTGACCGGAATAATTGGGTTGGCTTTCAATTGTTCCAAGATCGGCATATTCAGCGACTCCTGGTCTTCTGGCTCGAGCAACGACGATGGAACAACTACTCTGCCAAGATCTTTCGACGGAGCGGTGTTCCTCCGAGGCGAACGGGAAGGTGAAGGAGAAGACACTACTGGTAATGCATTTAGAGAGTTTGAGCTGCCTATATACCGTCGGAGAACGCGAGTAGGCGAGGTGTGAAGTAGCGACTGACGAGGCATCGGGTACGAGTCGCTGATTTGGCTGGGCGGCGCACACCATGAAGTCTGAGTCTCAACATGGCTCTCCTGAGATGGAGTGACCTCCCCATGCTGTGCGACATGCGCAGGTGTACAAGGCAGGCGAGGGGATGAGCGATTATCCAAAGCGCTGTTGAAGCTTATATCTTGGGACTTGATATCAAAGGATTGTGCAAATGACAGAGATGCAAACTCGTTTCCTGACGACGCGGCTATTTGCGCCGGTGCTTTGTCGGGCTTCTGGCTGGGCGCATCTGCTTGCGGTCCTACGAGAAGAACCTGCGTGCGCGCTTCCGGCTGGAAGGCGAGATATGCGTGTGCAAGCTGGCGATAGGTGACATCGTCAGCCGCGCGACTGGGCGCCGTGACATGGACGAGGATCTCAGCATCGGATAAAGGTGCACTGGAGGCCATTTCAAGCGTGGCGATCAAGTTTGGAAGAGGATTGAAGCATGGCGATGTAGAAAGAATTCAAAAAAGAAGCGAAAAAATGCCAAACTAAGAGACACAAAGGAGTCTCTTTGATATATGTAAGTGAACAAGGGTGGAGTGAAAGAGAAGCCAGCAGATGAACAGGCGGGCATAAGCTGATCCAACGCCAACTAAGGCAAGGACGGCGGCAACAAGTCAAGCCGAGAAGATGACGATGGAGGATTAGCACAAAGAGATCTGACGTCTCGTGACCTGATCCATCGAAGAAGCCTTGATTCAAGTTTTCGGCCAAGGCAGGTGTTGCGAGCGGGTAAGTCTTACCTAAACCCACGCAGCTGGCCAAATGGAGCAGGCCCAAAGCTTGCAGCTGCCAGGGCAAATGTAACGCCACCCAGGCACGGCCAGTCTATGCTCGTTGGTAGTTGTAGAAGCTCCAGTCTCGACCGACTGACTACAGGGGGTGATTTGCCAGGGTGGAACCGACAACACTAGCCACAGTAGCAACAATGCTCTAGCTAATAAGGTAGAGGCTCAACCACCATGGGACCCACTATCGTCAACTAACAACTCTCCCCAATTGAACGAATTGCGACGACGAGAATCCTACAGCTATTCGCCCATCACCGCTCTCTCCGTCAATCCATTTACACGTCGCCCCTCAAAACGAGAGATTGCCCATCATGTCCGAATCAAGGGGTTCCCTCGGCAGAGCCCTCGTCATTGGTAGCAACGGCTTCCTGGGCCACCACATTGTCAACCAGCTGATCGACTCATGGACCACAACCGCCGTTGTCGGCGTCGACCTGCGCTGCCAGCGTAACCGAAACCCCAACGCCGAGTATCACGAGTGCGACATCACCGACACTGAGAAGCTCCTTGCCGTCTTCAAGGAGACCAAGCCCGACGTCGTCATCCACACCGCTTCCCCCGTCGCCAACGACTCCAAGATTGCCCATGACCTCTTTAAGCGGGTCAACATTGACGGCACCCAGTCCGTCGTCGATGCGTGCCAGGGCGCAGGCGTCAAGGCCCTCGTATACACTAGCTCGGCCAGTGTCATGAGCGACAACGTTTCTGATCTGCTCAACGCCGACGAGCGCTGGCCTCTGATCCGTGGGGCCCAGCAGACCGAGTACTACTCTGAGACCAAGGCCGCTGCTGAGGAGATCGTTCTTAAATCCAACCGCGCTGAGCCCTCCAAGCTGCTCACATGCTCCATCCGCCCTGCCGGCATATTTGGCGAAGGCGATGCTCAATTGCTCCCTGGTTTGCTGGGGGCCTACCGTGGTGGCAAGTCCAACGTTCAGGTCGGCAACAATGAGAACATCTTCGACTTTACCTATGTTGGCAACATTGCCCACGCCCATCTTCTTGCGGCTCAGCTGCTACTCGTCACGGCCGCCTCCAACACGGTGCCACTGGACCACGAGCGCGTCGATGGCGAGGCCTTCATCATCACCAACGACTCCCCCGTCTACTTCTGGGACTTTGCCCGTGCCGTCTGGCGTGCCGCCGGCAATGAAGCCGGCACGGAGAAAGTTTGGACCCTAAACCGTGAGCTTGGCATCACGTTTGGCTATATCAGCGAGACCTTTGCCCATCTCCTTGGCAAAAAGCCCACACTCACCCGCAAGGGAATCATCTACAGCTCCATGAACCGTTACTACAACATCTCAAAGGCGAAACGCGTCCTGCGCTACAAGCCCCTGTGGACTCAGCAGGAGGGCATCGAGCGTGGGGTCAAGCACTTCCTCGAGGAGGAGAAGAAAGCTGCCGCTGCCAGCAAGGCATGAGAGCAAACATGGGAAGAAAAGGATTTAAAGAGGCCATTGCACATTTAGCAAAGGCATAGATAGGGGCAAACAAAAAATATCCCTTGTTTGTTATGGGTATATATATATATATTGGGGATTTATAATTTGCACTTTGGTGCCTTTTAATACTCGACCAGGAGAAGCTTTTCCCGTTTCAAGGCAGATAGCGTGGGGATAAATGAATAACTGATGCCATTACAAGTCTGGAATCTCTCCGACTAGATTTTGCAAGGGTCTATTTTGTGCCCATTCCATTTGACAAGCAGCCCGCGGACTACTATGGCGGCCACAGCTCCAATACCGACCTCGCATCTTGACCCCTAAGCCCATCGTGATCGACGCACGAAAACACATGCAAGGGTGCAAAGAGCAGCATAAACTCACTTCACAGCAATACGCGTATATGATTCTTAAGCCTGCCCAATCGGAACAGAATCTATTGTCCCTACTCAGACCTCATTCGATCCGTCCCTGACCAAGACCCTTTCATCCCTTAAACCAACATGAAAAGTTCCGCACATCTGCCCCGTCAAACCACTGCCTGGAGTTGCAACAGCGAAAAGGGGGAAAAAAAAGGGGGGGGGAACAACAATTGTGCCAATGAAGCACACCAAGTGCGCCTCGTCACATCACCATCTCTCCTATAAGTGTAAACTGCCCCAAAGCTCCCCGGAGAAAATTAAACCCCAACGTAACCACCCCCCTCTCCGTCCATCATGACTACTCCATCCAATTGAGGTATAGAAAAACACCATCCCCACCAACCCGCCTTAACCCTTTTTTTTATGTCATGAGAAGGCATCAAAATCCAGCCCCCAGTCAGAACTCGGCTGGAAGAAAAAGAAGAGAATAGAAGAGAATAGCCCGATGGGCGACAAACAAGTAGCGCTTCTGGCGTTGCGGAGGAGGCGGCGAGGGGATAGAAGAGAACAAGACTATCCGGTAGATTGTCAGAAAGATAAAGAAAAAAGAAGGAAGAGAAAAACATCCAGGTCCGTCATGTCGTTGCGTCAAAAAGGGAGAGGGTTTGGCCAACTGCTTTATGTTTAAACTGCAGAAGGGGTGGCACAGGCTAGAGGAGGAAGCGAAGATAAACGCCGTGGACGATGCATTTGACTCTACTCCAGAATCATGCCTCCGAAACGAAAAAGGAAAAGGGAAAACCAAAACAAGCGGTGCTCGGCATTAAAACAATGCACTGTCCCAATAAATTGTATTTTGCCATTGTAAAAGATTCATGAGTTTCCAGAGACGCCGAGTCCACTACCTTGTCGTCCCCAGCCAGAATTGCGCCACTCTCGTCGTTGAGCTTCGGTGTTATCGAGTTGACTGTCCGACTGGTTGAACTGGCTGCCGTAGGGAGACGGGTTGGCAACGTCAGTCCGTCCCTTCCATCGGTTTGGGGGAGTTCCTGGGCCATTCTGAACATGGGCCATGGGAGGCTCTTGGATTGTGCGAACTGTTGCCTCTCCCGACCAGACGGCAGGATCCGTTTCAACCCGTCGAGCGGGTGGGCGAGTAGAGTTATCCGGGCGGTTGTAAACCTCATTGACATCCGCAATTGAGATTTGGCCGCGACGTTCCTGGAATCGCTTTAGGATATCCTTGGTCGACAGGTCGCCGCTATTGCTGAAAATGGTTGGGTCGTTGAGGAGACCGAGAATATCATCTGGGACCTGAAACAAAAGAGTTAGCATAAAGTTGGCGTCGGGAGAACCACAAATGACTTACCTGACACATCTCCTCAATATGTGTAATGAGCATCTCGACCGCATCAATTACATAAATTGCCTCGCTGTCTAGGGCGGGGGCCTTGTTGGGGTTGACCAGAACGTTAGGTGCAATGACGGTAGCAAGGTTCCTGATGTCCATCTTGGATCCAACCTCTTCGTCAAGTTGATGGAACGAGCCCGCCCACTTGAGGAAGCTAAACAGAATCTCGAGACAGTCGCGGTGGCTTTTGGGCAAAAGACAGCATGTCAAATGCAAGCATTGCTTTCTCTTCTCGGGCTCTGAAATCTTGGCAGCACTAATCCACAGGCGGTACAGTTTGTCTGTCATGAGAGGATCTGGGAGGTCTCGCAGGTAGCGTTTGAGGAGGGCAGCCAACTGGATAACAGGTTGTTCCATAAAGTTGACTACATCGCATCCTTCAGCGTTGATCTTTTCGACGAGGTTTTGCTGCTTTTTGATGTTGCCGTTCTTTCGGAACACTCCCTCGACCGAAAGGTCCATTTTTCGCATCGAGGACACAATATCGTCCACCACAGCAGGCACTCGGAGAGTTCCAGGTCCTACACCATCAGTAGAGTCTGCACCATCGCGCTCAATGATAATCTCCAAAGGAACGCCGAATACGCCTTTCTTCTTCGTGTTTTTGTTCTTTTCGTTCTTGAACGCCTTTCCAAGATTCTTCCAGAATGTAGCTTGTTTGCGAGATTCAATGAACCCAAGAAGCTCGTCCAGAGTGAATTCCTGCTCAATCATAGGTTGCATTGTAAGGACAGCCAGATGGCGAACATTGAAGTACTCAAGGCCAGAAAGCTCCGAAAAGAACTTGCGACCAATGCGAGTGGGCAGGGAATCAGCGCCGCGGTATTCTTGGTCTCGGTCGGTTGATCGCGATCTTTGATGCGAGGGGTGTCCAGGGCCCAGGGCGCTTGCACTTCGTTGGCCATCAGGCTGGGGGGTGGTTCGCTGTTGCTGCTCACGGGATTGCTCGACGGCAACAATCCTAGGAATGTCGTCGAGGGTGATAGCATCGTTTTGCCCAAACATGAGATCAGTTGAACCTTGGTGGGCATGACCCTGACTATTGTCAGCGCCGGCCGAGCCAGGTCGTGGTCCACGCCCGTCAGCGTCCATTACACGCGACGTTCGAGCCTGCCGTACGCTAGATGACAAATGCCGGTCGAGGCGTGTACTTCGTAGTCTGCGCACGTCATTCAGAGTATTCTCGTAAGAAGATTCCCTACGGCTGGCTTTCTCGTCGCCATCAGCGCCATGGCTCCTTGGATAAGCATCGCCACGCGCCCTGGGCTCGCCCGCTGGACCAGGTGCATCGATCGGGCTGAAGCCGTTGGCATCTTCAGAAGCCGGGGGTAAAGCGCCGTTACTTCTGAGAATGTCCAAGAGTCGAGCCAAAGCAACTCGGAGCAGAAACACGTATTGCTGTAGTTTCGACACGTGCTCGAACAACATGGACGGCTCCGTGTTGATACCGATGCAGTTTGCGCAGTAAGCCTTGCGGTCAAAAGCATTATATCGACCCTCATCCAAGCATCGACCAAGTTCTCGCGCACATCTCGAGCATTTCACACAGTTTAAATGCCATCTCAAGTCTGCGTTCTTGGCGCACTCGTCTTCCACCGACCTATTGCACTGCGCGCAGTGATCCGAATCGTTTGCGGAGAGTCGAGCGCCGCCAGCCGTCACCTGCAGCAGGCCATCGTCGTTCTTCAAGGTTTCGAGGCCGTTCAAATCATCCAGGAATTGGTATAGACCCTCGGAGGCACTGGCCTCACGCTCCAGGCGTAGAGCCCCTTGGAGGCAAATTCGAATAAGAAGCTTAAGGTAGTGGGCAAGGCCGGTGACGAGGGAGAGAAGCTCTTGCGTTACGCCCAGCTTGCGGGCTCCGGTGTCCTGTGTTTTTGACAGTAGAGAGAAGAAGGAAACAATTTTCTTACAGAGAAGCTTGGCTTCTCGACCATATGACATTCCTAGAGATGGTTCGTCAGCGCCGCGTAGACATGCCCACCCGAAATTTAGATCTCATACCTTTATCATGCAACCGAACCATGGTGGCATCAAGCCGGTCCGCTGATTGGAACAGCATTTCGACGTGCCAAATAAAGCGCTTAGCAACAAGGACTCCGTCGATGTAGGCGCCGTTGCTCACGTGGAGAAGCATATCAGAAATACAGGCGGCGGATGACTCTTCAAAGGCCGACAGAACGCTCCATATCCGGAAGACCTTCTCCTCCATACGTTCCTCCTCTGTTCGAATCATATCTCTGCCTTCAGGATCATCCGAACCTGCGAGCGCCGGGGGAATATCAGTTGGTTGTGCCAGGCGGACATTCCAAAACTTGTGGATCATGTAACATTCGGGGTGCCAGTGTTGGTTTTGGCCGTTCCTGAAGATCTCGACAAACTGCTTCAAGATTGCGGTTTGGCAACCATTACATCGCTGGGCAAACTGAGTTGAATAATGGTAGTGGCAATAAACATTCCCGTCATGTTCATAATAACTGTCCTGGGCGCCGAAAATCGTTGAGCATAGAGAGCAGGTAAAATGGTCGACATGATACTTGCGATCCAGTGCGGTAATGTAGGAACCTCGAAGCGCCCCTCCACACTGGTAACACAGCAGACCGAGCCGGCGGAAGTAGTCTGTCTCGCACAGGGGATACTGCCCCTGGCCGTTCTCGTCTTCGGCGGGGAAGAATTTGGATGCCACGATCTGGCCACAGTCCTAGATTGTGGGAGTTAGAGGTCAGTGTCTCGTTGGGGGTCAAGATGGGAGTATGGATGGCGTACTTGACATTTGAAACAGTCCAGGTGAAATGTGCCATCGAGAGCTCGAACAAACTGGCCAGTCAAGGACTCGCCACACGCGTTACAGATTCTCTGTTGACCACTGGCGGATCTCCCGCTCCGACCTCGCGATCTGTTTCGTTCAGCACTCTTGCGAGCAGGTTGCTCCTCATCCCATCCAACTTGAGGGGGGTTCGGGGTAGATGGCGCGGATCCGGTAGGCCTCAGGCGGTAGAGGTTGTCTGGAGGTGTCCCATGGCCCCCGTTCTGCCAGTTGGGATCGGATGGGGGACCTGGGGGTGTGAAGTCGGCTGGGAAGTCATGAGGGGAGTGGTCGCCGTGGCCATGGTCGGCGGGTGGCGCATTGTCGTATCCCGAGGCCATCATGACATGCAATCGAAGGCGTGCTTATGTACAGATCCTCCTCCTGGCCCCGAGCCAATCGAGAGTGGATGGCCTCTCAGCGCCAAATGTCCAACAGAGGTCGACGAGGGGTCGCAGCGGTCGGCATCAGCGCCAGCTGGGGGAACAGGACGGCGGAGGCGGTATCGATACCAATTCAATTGTAAGTGCGGAGCGCGGCAAGGAAACTGGGGCGTAGTGAGGTGTGGTGCGAAAATGGGCGGATGTTCGCGTGCCGGCCCAACGATTAGCCAGCCAGCTCGAGCTGGGTTGTGGGCGGCGGGAGGGAGAGCGAGTCGGGGGCAGCAAGGCGATGCGGCACAAGACGACGGGGGCCCGATGCAAATGGACGCTGGAGCATGTAAAGAGCGAGGCTGCTGAGAAGTGGAAACGGAAAGGGGAACTGAAGAAGAGGAAGAGTAGCGGGATGTGATGGGGGGGGACAAGACGCGGCTCGGCGCGGTAGTCGTGCGGGCGCAGGGTCGTGGGCGCGGATGAAGGAGCGTGGGAGAGAAACGAAGCCGGTCGTGGGAATGGTATGGAGTAGCAGGAGGCGCTGGGCTTGGTGGTCGGGGGAGCTGAAGCGCGGGACTAGGACTGGGAGGAAGAGAGGAGTGTGTGTGTGTGCCCTGCCAGTGCAGCAGTCGAGAGCGCGTGTGGGTGCGGCCAGAGGCAGAATGCAGAATGCAGTCCCAGGTCCCAGTCCCGGTACAGCAGGTCGAGGCCTACAGTTGCAGCGGCTGGGTCGCTGTTCGTCCAGCAGGTTACGTCGGGCAGGGCCCTGTAGCTGGTAGCCAGCCGGGAGCCAGTAGCCAGTGGGCTGTGACTCGCCTACCCCAGCCAGCCAGAGCCAGGCACTTAATTATTTTCTCCGTAATACTGGATGGATGTCATGCTGGACGGGCCTGGGCTGACCAAATCCCTCCTCCCATGGCTTCCCACAGGGCCCTACAGCACAGTCCGGCAACCAAGTCGAGGTAGCAGAACCCAAGATGCCCGATCTGACCTCTCGCAAGACCAGCCCGTCCCAGCCCAGCCCCCGGCCCAGCCAAGCCTAACAGCAAGAACCAGAACCAAGTGCCGCCCGCTAGGATGGATTGGCGAGGGCCAGAGTGGGTTCTTGTGCTTCAGCATCAGGTACCTCCACTCGCTAGCAACGCCGGCGGGGTACCTCTGCGCTTAGCTAGGAGGTGAGGTTTTAGTGGATGGCGCAGGCAGCCCTCTTGTCTCCCCTCGCCCTGGCAGTCCCAAGGAGTACAAGCAGGGCACCGCACAGGGCATGTCCTATCCCATCAGGTTCGAGTATCCAAGCCTGAAGGTGTCGAGCCACCATGTTTGGGACTATGTATCTATACGGAGGAGGGGGAGGTGGCGTCCCCAGAATGGAAATCAATCCCAGGTTACGGGACTGACTTGCCGCAATCTCCAAAACATAAGCGTGCCGATCTACGACCATGGCGAGCCTTTTTTTTTTTTTAACGTACGGTCCGAGTTCAGCGGTACAAGATCTACGCGGTGGGTGAAGATGGGGGAGAAAAGCAAGGAAAGCTCTGGCCAAAATGCTGAAAGACATTGAATCCAGTATTGATTCCACTGTGCATGGGATTACCCATTGGCGTGTTCGATGTGATGTGCCGATAGGTACCTGAGCAGGTACCTGTGTTCTGGCAAGGCAGGACTCGACGTCAGGTAATAATCAGGTACCGACCACTACCACCTGTCTCGCCTCGACTCGACGGTGGGATGTGCACCTTTCAATGGTGCCCCTGGCTACGTCGACCAACCACAAGGCTCGTTTCCTAACTTGGATAGGATGCAGGGGAAAAATACATCTCCAGGCCCAGTATTGTAAATATCAGCAAAGGTGGCGCCGTTGTTCTGGAGAATGGTGTATTTACGGTTGATCCTATGCTAGATGCCCTTATCCATGCCCTGTCAACCCATTTTGGGAGCTTGTTGCCAGGCAGACAACGAGGCAAAGAGGACGAGCCGCCGACATGTGGGCTTGCTCCCGTTAGAAGCACGGCACGGCCAAGCTAGGCTTACTCTCTCAGTCTCTCCACCGTCTTGGAGCGCCTTCTGAGCGGCCTCTAAGCCTGAGCTGAAAAGCTATGGGCAGTGCTAGAAAATAGACTGGCGCTACGGAAGGGATGATGTAGGTCATGGCCGTTGGTGAGATGGCCAAGCCTGACAAAGCGGGTCAGTGGCGACAGGGCGGGCTCGTCGCCTTTCTCATCTGTGCCCACACCTGGGCATGTGCTCACATCCTTTGTTCTTGCTCTGCCAGTTCCTGACAGTCCTCTACAGCCCTAGCCATGTTTCGCTCACCGTAAGGTTGTGGGTTCCTGGAATTCTACCAGGTTGCTCCCGGGACTTGTCAGCCTGAGGCGCCAAGAGACGCCCACATTAGGCTCAAATTGCAATGTCGATCCTATCACGTGTGTGGATCCAAGGGGCCGGCCGACTGCATGAGTTTCCCAGCACACCCATCAGATTTGCAATTTCATAAGATGGTGACCTTCTCACGGCTCCAGTTTTCTGCCTCTTGTCTGTCTCTTCCCCGTACAATACGGGCTGCCGTAGCAATAGCAGGCTGAGATCGCCTATCTTGTGTATGGTTCTCGTTTAACAATTACGAGGCAGCGCATGCTCAATACATATCTACATCTTCGTATGGGCGGGGTTCGGCTCCATTCCACAACTCGAGCCGAGGAGGAAAAGCGCATGCCTCTACTCAGGGCAATTTCGCATATGCATTACAGTGCATGCATACATGCATGGGTTTGTTGTTCTCCTCGAAGAACAAAGGCCGTCGGGTCCCAGCTTTGGAGACTGACAAAGCAACCGAGGGAGACACATACAGTGCATACATCCTGGGTGGGTAAACGAAAGAGCACAATTGACCCGAAGACGTTTGTACCAATTCGCACTGCATAAAAATGTGAGATGCCGGCACACAGAGTCTAGTCCCTAAAATAAATTCCCTGTCGTGATACCATACCAACTTATGCAACCCGCGAATTAGGACTATCTACTGCTCACTCTGACCCCTCCAAACCCCTCAGCCACCCCTCCCGAAACAGAAATCCGACGTCATCCCCAAGAAAAAAGAGCCAAGGAAAACGAAACAGCGCCCACTCCCACACGCACACGCAGAAATCCCTAGACCGAAACAACCCAAACACCCCACACCTTGGCTTCGGGACGGGACAGTCCTGGACACGGAGAAACCAACAATGCCCCCAAAGACGTCATCGCCTATTGTCCATAGTTGGAACGAAGCTTTTAGCGAGCTCCAGCCCCATGCCTCATGCTTTTCTCTGACCGACTCGTGTCCAGCCCGCGAGGAATTTGTTACCCACTAGCATGGCAACTGTACTCCATCCACCGCCCATGTTTCTTACATTTGTCTGACCGTCTTGATCCCAAGCCGAGGCTCTATCTCTTACCGTATCCACGACTGAAGGCTGCTCATGCTTTCTGCTCCAGCTCCAGCTCGTGCTGGCGCTCATGCTCAGGCATGCACCAACTGCTTCAGCCTCTTCTCAATCTTCTCCCTTCCCTCAAACGTACTCCACACCTCGTGCGGTGCCCCGTCGACAATGTCCCAGCTCACCAGCTTGTCCGTGAGTTTGGTCAAGTCCCGTTGCTTCGCCTCCCACTCCCGGCTGGCCTTGATGTGCTCGCCCGAGCTGATCACCACCAGCGCCGTGCCCTTGTCCTGGATCCCGCGGCTGCTCTCTGCATCCCGCCGCGTGTATGATCTAGCCACGAGGTTTTCCTGTAGCCTAGTCATGAGATACTTGCCTCCTTGCTTGGCCGCCCGACCGTACACACGGTCCCGACCAGTCCGGCCCCGGAACACGGCCCCGGGGATCCGGTCCAAGCCGAGCGGGGATATGACACCCCGGAGCCAGATGAGGAATCCTCGTCCTGCCGCGCCGATCTTGTCAAGAAGATCTTCATGAAGCGGGTCAATCATGACAATTCCTCTGACCGAGTCTCTGTGCCGCGACGAGAAGACACGCGAGTAGATGGACCCTACACCAGCGCTTGCCAAAATCCAAGGTCCATTTTCCCCAGCCTTCGCCAACGCCTCGCTCAACGCATCCACTACAAATCCAGCTGAAGCGGGGGACGGCGCCGAATCAGACCAGGCAAAGCCGGGTCGGTCTGTGAAGCAGTACCTCGATATGGATCCGTTCTTGAGTGCATTCTCTGCAAAGTCCCAAAAAGTATCCTCAACAGTCCGCTCTCCTCCCTCAAAAAGCACAGTCGGGATATTGGCGTGCTTATCTCCATGGCAGTATACATGGATCTGATATTTGTCGCTATCAACCCAATATCGCTTTCCAGGGGGGGCCAAGCTCGCATCGAGGGATCTCAGGATGATGGTCAATGTCATGAGGAACAAGGCAATGCACATGACGACATGTGCCACTGTTGAGACCAACACCGCCGTCCACTCCAGCAGTGTCCGCTTTGTCTCGGCACGTCCAGTCAGCCGCTCTTCTTCCTCTGCCTTGCCCCATTTCACTGTGCGATCGGATAACAAGGTCCAAAGACTCATCAGCAGCGCCCATATGACACTGACTATTCCAACCCATCCTTCTTCGTACCGGGTCTTCTGGACTGACACGAGGAGAATCATGTGAAGAAATAAGACGACCTATATATCCACGCTAATATCAGCACCCGTACCGACGTAGTCTAATAAGTAAAGAGGTCTTCTGCTCACCGCCATGAAAATAGATAGTATCCTCACAGGCTTGGCTGGCACTCCGAAGAATAGCAAGGTAAAGATCATGTTAGCCAGCGTCAGACTCGCATATCCAAACGCGAAGAAACCGTCGCCCCTCGTCTGAAATCCTGGTGGCGTCGCAAACATGGATACCAGTAACAGAGTCCACCATACTAGCGTCAAAAATGTGAAGGCAATCGTCAAATATCGTAAAATTCGTATGCTCCAGAGGTTGTACGGCGAAACGGCTGGGTCATCCGGCGCAAGCAAGCTTCCTCGGTTTGAGTCGACTCGGTTTGGCAACAGTCGCGTGTGCTCGTCCGGCACTGGCTGCCCTTGCTCGAACTCGGGACCAGCCTCGTCCGACCTCCCATCGCTCTTCGAAAACAGAGGCATTGGGTCTAGCCTTTTATGTCGATATTAAAACGCCCGTTTGATTGGTGCCAATGCAGCCATACAGAGGTTGCATCAAGTATTATTCCACGTCGGCGCAAGTCTGTGGCCTTACCCGGACGGTACCTCCCAACAGGAAGAATGAAGAATCACACCAGGAATGAGGCGATAAGAAAAACCCAAACCGGGCGCTCAACTCGCAGTCGAGTTCTAATATAGCTTCAAATCATCCCACCGTTCCAAAAAGTATAGCACGTCATATAACCGCCTCTTCATCTGCCCCACCAATCAAGTGGCCCGGTCCATCAGTGCAGTGGATTTGGCCATGATCCGTGGCGGCACAAGCGTCAAACTACAAGCCGACAAGTCTCAAACGGATGCGATCATATGCCCTGTTTTGGCAACCTTGACCAAGGCCTTTGGGGCAATCCATTTGGGATGGGGGGTGGAAGAGTTGGGATCTAAAAGCCAACATCTGGTGCTCTATAGTCTAGAAATGGATGAGGGTGAGGGTGAAGGTTTATTAATGACGACGCCGTTTATTAGCTGCCCATATTACGAAAGCCTGAAGTCATATTTTACATTCAGTTTGAGTTCAATCGTCGTTGAGAATGCTAAAATAAAGTTGATTGCTCAAGAAAGGGTAATCCATCGCTGCTACTCTACTACTACAAGTACATGACTGGGTATCCATCGATCGCAAATGACCACCAACATACCAAAATGAATCCATTTTCCATAGCTCCTCTCAATTTCCAAATTTTTCTAACTTCCATCAAAGGTTAGGTTCCGCTAGTGACAAAGGAAATGTTCTTAGAATGAAGGCGAAAGAAGAAGAAAAACCGCTAGCCTCCCCATTTTGGGTCATAAATCGTAAGGTTTTTTTTTTTTTGATAAAAAAAGTGTTGGTTTTATCAAGTCTCCCACGGGGCGACCGGGTTCGGTTCTCTGGTGCTGGGAACAGAAAAGATGCTGCTGGACATAGAATGAGAATGAGAGTTCTGACTGAATGCCGAACACGACCGCCTCTTCTGTTGTTCCTGAGCTCGCCTCAATGCCTTTTCGGGGCTCGGTCCCGAAGTAGAGGTGATGGCTCCCTCGGGGAGTTTCACAATAGGCAAGTGCAGCTTGGCTGCGGCCTGGGGGTCCTTGAGATCGATGCCGTGTTTTTTATACGTCATCTTCTTTTGCGTCTTCAAAGCCTGCGCGGATGGCTCGCTCACAGAAAGCCAGTTCTTGACCTGACTGTACCACCGAGGCTTGTCCGATTTTCCAACAGGTACTTGAGAAGTCGAGGAGACGGAACCACGGATCCTCTCTCGGCCGTTAACGGATGGATCATATTCGCACTGCGATCGGTCTGACGCCATTGAGGATGAGCCGGAGCTGGCGAATGTGCCAGTCGGTGAGTTCGGTACAGACAACATATCAAAGTAGTCTTCGGTGGTGGGCTTCGAGATAAATATATTCTCGCGACTAATATCACGAGTGTCGAGGATGCCGATCTCGAGAATCAGATGAATCGCAGCCTCTTATCCCGTGCAAAAACGGTGGCAACTCGTCCCAAATGGGAAAAATGGACTTTTTCCCGGACTGCGAATCAAATGCCGGTAGAACGAGGATGTTTCAGTTGTAGAAGATCTGATTCGGCGCCGGTATCAACAAGACTTGCCCGATAGGAATGCAGGAGCGGGAATGGTTTCCAACTACACGTGCTGGGGACGGCTAATAGTCGGTTCCAGATGTTAGAAGCGGTGATAGCAGGTCGGGTTTCGGTCGGTGCAGAAGGCGTGTGTATAAAGCACTCGCCAAAGTGGGGAAGAGTTGTGAATAGAGGACAAGAGGAGTATGAGTGAAGCAGTAATAGATGAGTGATATGCAGTACAGGGGAGCAGAGAGGGTAAAGGAGGGTAGTGTATGAGAGAGGAGATGTTGAAAGGATGGGGGCACGGCGAGGGAGCGATATGTATGGGGGAGGTCATGAGGATGAGGGGGGGAGGAACGACGAGCAACCGGATAGCCGGGGCATTAAGACGGATTCTGAATAAGAGGTTCCCCCGGGCTGTCACCAATGCACCCGCGCCGGTTCAAGGAATTAAACTTGGCTACGCCCACACACGTCAACTCGCCTTGACCCGGGGCTTGCTGGGAGTGTGTGTGGGCACTTTAGACTGGGACCGCAAGCCGCGACAGCTTTGTCCAAGGCTGTATGAGGAATGGTTGCGCGACGGGCGGGAGCACACAAGCTAGAAGGAGGCTTTGACGTGCGTGAGTGGGCACCGGAGGGCTGCGTCCCTGGGGCCCGGGTGGGCGAGTCCAGGAGATAGCGGGATGCCCGGGCGCCTACCAGCTGAAAGTCCTCGACGAGTGGCGCCCGACGGCGACAATGCATATGCCATGGTGACGAGTGCGCTGCAAAATGTGTGGGTGTGCAAGCAAGCCAATCTCGTCCGAGGGTCGTGCCACCCCAAACTTCAAGCCTCTATGCTCCTTAATAGAGTAGCGGGCCTCGACGGTTTCCGAACAAGCCAGCGCAGAAATCAGAGACAACAAAGAAAAAGCAAACCGACATCCAAGTTCGTTGAGGCCAAGACAATCCCATCGCTCCCTCCAGATGGAGTCAGTCTTAGCCGGACCGCGGCCGGAGCTCCCGCTAACGTAGGAGCGCCATATCATCTTGCTCACGGCGCCAACTGCCAAACTACTCACGCCTAGCCCGAGCCTCGGCCAAGGAAAATTCTCCCATTTGGTGGAGTGAGATTGAACAATGCATGTCAATAAAATGATTCTTCCCTGTCACCCGCCACGGCGGCGGATACCAGCGCTAGGCTGATCCCCGAGAAGATCCTTTCCCACCCACAACGTGACCATGACGAAAACTTATCAGCCAAACAGTTGCACCAAGGTTAATCGTCAACAGCGGTCGTTTGGCTATAGCCACATGGCATGAACATTTTGTTCAGAATGATGCCGCGGGGCGAGGGTCCAAGCGAACCTTCTAGGCACAGGTCGTCAAGTAATCCCGACGGCTTCCACAGGACGCCATTCAAACAAATTGATGCCGTGGAGAACGGCATCCAGAGGCATTCGATCTGCCTCATCATTATTCATTAATGTGCGATGCTACACGCCACCCGGGTGCTCGGAATCGTTACAGCGGGCTCCCCCATCAAATGCCCACGTTTGGGATGTTCTGTTGGCATTACGGAGGCACCTAGCGAGTCCAGACCCAGCGAAACCCCACCAGAGACGAAACAAGATGCAAGTTTTGTTCCAATAGGACTGGCTGTGCACCACACCGTGGAGAATAACAGAAACCTACATGGCCTCTATACTCTCTTGGTACGAGAGCGCTGCGGGAGAGAGAGACATTTCAGCCAAAGCGGAGGTGCAAAATCAATAGCTTCTTGCGTAGGAACACAAATAATAAGCAATCTTAAGGCATGTCTGGAATGCGAGGAAAAAAGAAAACATAGCAACCACCAACACCAAAAAGCAAAGTTGTCACACTCAGCCGCCCAAGCCGCATCAGCTGAACACCCCCAAAAAAAAATCATGTTGCTGCAGAGCGCCAGGCCGTCAGTGGCACGGAAAATCCCACCTTGCAGGACAGTTTGTTTAAGCTCTACAAATAGGACACAAGAGTCAACACATTGCCTCGGTGTATATGCGTATGTTTGTATTTGCTTTTTTCTTGTCCAAGGTGGAGGCGCCGTACTTCACCAGGAAACACAATGACCTGTGGGCACCACGGCCCTCGAAGACTCTGCCATGTCGGCTCCAAAGGTTCTGGATTGTGACCATTAATGCTTTTCATGCCTGCAACCAAACGATGGTTCAAAGAAGAAGCCATATTATTGCCCAAGCAAGGACAGGTGCGGTGACGGCATGCCGAGGCAACTCCTAGCACTAGCTAACGGACAGGGGCGGTACTGAAGGGCGAGAAGAAGGTATTTGCCACTAATGCAGCAGCTAGCTGTTGCACTAGACCAGCTCAGTTGCATGGCCGGCTGCCGTCGATAATAACAAGGGCCTGTTATTCAAGCCAATACCTCCTTGTTAGGTGAGCGCTCCAAACCTACATTCCGGGTGAGCGTTCAACCAACCCGCTTTTCCACGCCGAAGCCGTTGGATCGACACAGAAGATTGACGATCCCAACCCATGCTCCCGTAGTCTCGGGTCACTGCCGAGCTTGCATCGCCTGCCTGTCTTGCTTGAGTCGGGTGCGTGGGTGGCCTCTGTCAGTTCCCCTAACATGGCACGCCAAAGTGCACTGCCCTTTTGCGTAGGCGTCGGACAAGAGCGAACAAGTCCGGTGACCAATGTATTGTCCGCCATATTTCCATCATACTCGCTCTAACCAAACTCGGCCACCAGCTTGGCATACATGATGGGGAAAATAAAATGATGCTCTTAAAATGTCCTAGTCCTCTATCCATCTGGCGACGGCAACGTCAGTTGTCAGTGCCAACAATGAATGGTCCGTGCTTCAAGATCTGTCCGATCCCGCAGAGTGGGGACACGGACGGACCGCCACATATTTTCATTTGCCGACTGCCTTCTTCTTACCAACTTCCGGGTCCACTTAACACTGGGGGAAAGCGCCCACTGGCATGCTGTAACCCCGCCTGCTCAGTCTATTCTCCCTTGAAGCGGGCTGCGAACTCCATCCTCGCTATCCTTCTGCCTACTTGACGCGTCGTCGTATTACTGCTTCGCCCCCTGTCCCTTGGGTGTTGCTTTTTTTATCATTCTCCTTCCATGCCTAGCCCATGTCGATTGCTTTTTCCCATTACCCAGGACCATTCTCTTAAACCCGCAGTACCCTAGGCTCAGGTGCCTCCCCGCCGCGAGAGGGCACGGTAGAGCGCCGTCTCTCCTGCATTGAGCCAACCATCTTCTCCCTCCTCCATCCCAACTCCTCGACTCGAGTTCTTAGACGCGCAAGGCTCGGAGCGCCGCGCCACCACAAACATCATTTGGACTTCTGGTTCCAGTTCCCGGGGTTCACGGACCCTCTCCCTGCCTCTTGACATCGTCTACCCGCCCGCCAGGGTCCAGATTCAAGGCTGTTGTGACTCTCTACTACCCCGGGACTTTGCCTCCGTCATTCGCCGGGTGATAGCCTCCGCTCTCGGGCTCCCACTTGATCCGAGCCTCATCGCAAATCGCCCGTGTCTCACCACCTCACATCACTACAAATCACTTCGCGCACTGAAATCGCTCTCGCCGACTCTATCGGCCCATCATGCCGGCTCTCACCATATCTACCGATAACCCCGTCCGCGCTCGTTCCCCGTCCCCCAGCCGCCCACCCGTGTCTCCAATCACTCCAACGCTGTCCGCCGCACGCCTCCCCGGTGCTGGTAACTCGCAACGTCCGATCCTGACGCATTCGCAGCCCGATCAGACCAGTATTCCCCCACCCCAGCCCCAGCCCATCGCCTTCGATGCCAACCCGGATGTCATTGCACTCAAGTCCGCCATTTCCATCCTCCAGATCCAGCGCCAAAAGGCCATTGCAGACCTTCAATCTCTAAACCGCACCAAGGATGAAGCCGTACAAGATCCTGAAGCATTCGTAAAGGATCTCGTGAACGGCAAGATCAATGCCCCAGGAGGTTCAGCTGACGACGATGACGACGATGATGATGACGACGATCCCGGAGAGGGCTCTTCGCAAAAAGCTCCAGTCGAAAAGCCAAGGGAATGGACCACCATTCCCCAACCACAAAATGTTGTCCGCTGCCCCCCAATCAACTGGTCCCAGTACGCTGTCGTCGGGGAATCTCTTGACAAGCTTCACAACGAACAGGTTGCCCGTCCCAGCCAGGGCACTCCGGCCATCGTCAACGCAAGCGGCATGTACGAGTTCAAGGGCGAGGGCAAGCAGGAGAAGTACGCTGGTGTTGCAGCGCCTTACGCTCCGACCCAGGACCGGTTGATCAAAAAGCCCAAGAGCAAGAAATAACGATCCCAATGACGAGATGTGTGAGTGAGTGAAACGACTATTATGTTTTAATCTGATGCAATGGCCATCCGGCCACTTTCCGTTTTCGAGTTTGCATCACTGGCGTTAAAAGGTTTATTAGATGGGGAGCCGGCATCTCCAGAGAATGTTCAAGGCAGTAACATACCTGCACTGCTTTGGTCGATAAATATAAAGCAATACACGCGTGTTCTGATTTACGAGAAATGTGATGTACAATAACTTGACGAGGCCTAGGGGATCCATAACTGTAGGATCCAGTGCGTCCCGATTCATCCAGCCCATTCCCTCGTCCAATCCCAGATCCCATCCGTCTGAATTTGGTCATTGACCGCAACGCCACTTTAAAAACCCACTCGATTGTACCTTTAGTTCACCGCATACACACCCTAACCATGCTCGAGCGTCTCATTATAGACAAGAGAATGAAAGAAGGCTGCGTCGCGAACTACTGGGGGAAATCCCTGAGAGTAATTGTTAGCGAGATTTCGGCGTCGCGTATCAATGAAATATATCTTACTCCATGCTCTGCTGTACTGATCGACGTAGACGGCGGTTGTACTGCCTCTTCTCATCGGGACTTTTCCCCCAGTACATCCTACCGGCTTCTGGGTTGACGATCTTGCGAGGGTCATAGGCAGGTTCCTCATCTTCCAGGAACTCAAAGATGGCTTGAATGTGTGACCTCACATCTTCTTTTTTCACGGGATTAGGCGTGTAGCAAACCGTCCCGTCGGTCGCGATGTGATGATGAAAGATTTTAGTCTCGAACTTGACTCGAGGTTGTTCATTTGGAAATCGAGGGCTAAAGTTCATCTTGATACGGAACAAGCCACCATCCAGGTTGGTCATTGGCCGACCAAAGTACGTGATCACCCAGACAAATGGATTCCCGTCCTCGAGGAAGACATTGTGTGGTATATCCCGAAGCTTGAAGGATTCAACAACTTGCTCAAACTGATGCTGCAGGTTCACGGATACTGTCGTCTCCTGGGCTTGAGCCGCCAGTCCCTCTTCAACCCATAGCTGAGGTTCCGCATCTAGTGCTGCCTTGATGTTACGAATACGACGCTCCAGTTCAGTGTAGTTGAACCGTCCGTCCATTGAATTGCTTCCAGGTGACTCAAAGGGCATACGTGTAAACGGTTGGTTGTCCTTGACCTCTGTTTTGCCCTGCTCGATCGCTGCCAGATAGGATTCATAGTACCAGAGAAACCTCCTCTTGCAGAAGTCCTTGAAAGGTTCGAACGGGACGCTTTCGTCATCTACATCGTCATCATCCAAGTCGTGTCGGTCACGAACCTCCTGGGCATTTGGATAACCTTCCGGTGATAGACCCAAATAGCCCTCGAGACGTTGAATCACGCTGATTCTCAGGGTTTCGTGTCGGATCTTTAGCTGTGTCAGTAAGAGATTAAAACAAAGAATTTCTGTAGTGTAAATACCTTCTGGACGTACTGCTTCTGGGCGCGCTTATCGGATTCTTCATTTGCGTCCTCGAAACCAGGTTCGTTTTCGTAAGGATTTGCGGACAATAAACTCTGTATTGACAGCATAATAGATTCGAGGCCTTGGGCAGAAGACCACTCCTCTCCTCGTTCTCCTCGCCATGTCCTAGGGGTGTCAGAAGTGATAGCCAAAGAAGCTTCGAGATTACCCTACCCTAGAATCGACCTGTGACTGTCAGTTGATGAGAACAGAAATAGCTTCGCACACTACTTACAAACAAACTTTGCCATTGGCATAGATGTTTGGGTTGAACCGGCAGCGGCCGCCATTCGTAGTGATGCACTGCACATTTGGCGACTTGGAGGGGTATTCTGCATAATTTGATCAGCCTCAATGATGATGATACGAGCCAGGCAGTCCAGACCTTTAGAGAATCGAAGTTGAAACTATGAATTTAGCATTAGCTATCTGCGCTGCCATTTTGGGGGTGGAGGGCGAGATACCTCGAAGAACCCGAATTCGTAAGGTGTCTCGTGAGGTCCCAAAAGTATAGCTTTCAGGTTTCGGACATTTATATCGCGGCAGGCAACTACAAGGGCTATGTCGAGCGCACCTATTAGACAGTTCACCAAGAAGAAAAAAAGCCGACGCAGGGTATGAGCGAAACAGGAGGTAGGGCGGGGGAAGACAGAACATACACAACTCTGGACTCTTCTGGAGTTCACCAAGTTCCTAGATGGAGGCGGCTCATTAGTTTCATGACCCCGCGGTGCGCCAAGAGGATGTGACAGAGGAAGCGGGGCAAGGAACCTTGGAGATGCGAATGACGGCCTGCTCCATGGCGCCTCGACGGATGCAAAGCAAGGCCGGGGGGGAGGCAAGTGCCGAGTGCAGTCGGCGCGAGGGAGATGGGCCTGGAGGAGTCGAGGTTGGAGATTTGGATTTTGAACTATGTATGGGCGCTGGATGTCAGTGAGAAGGTGTGAGTGAGATTAATGACCACTGCAGGGAGGAAGACGCTCGTTTAAGCTGCTGAGCCGACGGGAGTTGAAGTGGGTAGGCAGGTAGGCGGGTAGGTAAGCTAAGGCCGGTCACTGCGTGGTGGCCCGGGCTAGTGGGGAGTGGGTGCATCTGCTCGCTGAGGTACGAACCTGAGTATGCGTTTGATGGCCAAGCAGTGCTTTTCGGCAAGATGAGACTGCAGAGTTGCAGAACGCTCGGGGGTCTGTTGGACAGGGAGCCGGGCGGTGAGGGGGTGGAATGCGTGCGTGCGTGCGTATTTACAGATGATCAAGCAAACGGGTTGCTTCTTGTTTGTGTTGTAATGTGTTGTGGTATGCGCCTACGTTTACGTTTGCATTTACTACCTACCCATGCCTATCAAGTTGGGGCAACCCAAGAATGAGACAGTCTTGGTACCCATTCAATCCAAGAATCCACACGCAGCACATGCAAACTACCAGTGTGACACCAACGAGGCACGTGGAATCTGTCGAGGCTGCCAGTATGGAAACGCTGAAATCCCGACTGTCGTGTCATTGGTGGCCGTTGTAGGGTAGTAGGCTAGCCGATGTGTTGGCGAGTGGCCGCGACCTGATTCTCACGCAATGCCACCTGAGGGTTGGAAATGAGTTCATTATACTGGGCCGTGTGGGAGCATCAGTTGATACCTATCTCTGCGCATTTGAATTCGCTGCGTGCGTTGGTGAATCAACTGGGCACTTAGTGTCATTAACACTACATCTAGGTAGGTAGAGGGGGGCACACAAAATGCAGATTTGCCAAGGGATCCATTCAAATGAGGCAGACCTAGTGAGATGAGTACATAGATCATAGATTAGTATTTAGGCAACCAGTCGCCTTGCAAGTCGGTTCCATGCGTTAATTCCACCGGTACGCGAAGATTCATGCACTTGTCATCATTGTTAACTTTTTTTGGGGACCAAAAAATTTACCGCAAAAATTTACACCAAAAAAACAAAAAACAAAAAACAAAAAACAGACAGGCCAACAGCCAAGCGCTGCCGTGACGCCTGAGCAGTCAGAATGCATGCACTCCAGTTAAGATAGAAGTGACTCCGAGTGGGGTGGCAACGAGGCCCAGCGGGCAGGAAGGCATCGGGCAAGGATGACAAGGGTGGTTGAATACATAGCACGCCATCATCCAAATAAAAAACATGTTAAAGATATACATAAGAAAACAGGAAGAAAACGGGAGAAGCCATCAAAAAGAATGAGCACCTATCGTTTCATTGAATTTTTGATTATGGAATTACTGGTAGCCAGAGAAATTTGGGTCGTGTGCCATGCATGTATCCCATCGCCGAGGCGGGTTACTGGCAGCGGGGCTTTGTTGCAGGGTTCTCTGGTAAGTACCGGCGTGCTAAAATTCATTCATGGCAGGAGGAGTGATCTAGAGGCACGGGGCCTAGCGGGAGGTGGGCGCTATAGCTCAGGTAGGGTGACGCGCCTCGCGTCAAGCGACGCGTTAATGGATTTTCTTGCTGCGTCTCGCTAGTGGTGATCCTCAGCAACCAACTCGTCATCTACCAACAAGCACTATTTGATTGACAGAGCAACATTATCTTGCCATTCACCTCATTTGGTAAATATGGCCAGCTTCTTTGACCTCAAAGCCAGAAAGGCTGCTGCCGCTGCCAATGGAAACTCCGATCAGAAACAGGAAAAGCCTGTCAACGGTAGAGCTCAGCCTTGGGTCGAGAAATAGTCCGCAGTGCCTATAAGAAGTTTTGAACAACAGCAACATGGCTAACAATGTTCTGCAGTCGACCCAAATCTCTTGATGATGTCACCGCCCAAGACCACACCGTAACCGTCCTGCAGCGAACTCTACAAGCTTCCAACGTGGGTTATTTGCCCGGGCGTGCTGTGCTGTGCTGTGTTCATCCCTTGCTGATTGTTTCTAGCTCCCACACATGCTCTTCTATGGCCCCCCGGGCACGGGTAAAACCTCGACGGTTCTCGCACTGGCAAAAGAACTCTACGGTCCCGAATTCATGAAGTCGAGAGTCCTCGAGCTTAACGCATCTGACGAGCGTGGCATCTCCATCGTCCGAGAAAAGGTCAAGAACTTTGCCCGCATGCAATTGACCAACCCGACCGCCGCATACAAAGAAAAATACCCCTGTCCTCCTTTCAAGATCATCATCCTCGACGAGGCTGATTCCATGACACAAGATGCCCAGAGCGCTCTGCGAAGAACGATGGAAACATACAGCAAGATCACTCGATTTTGTTTAATCTGCAACTACGTAACCCGCATCATCGACCCGCTAGCCAGTCGATGCAGCAAGTTCCGATTCAAAAGTCTTGACCAGGGCAACGCTAAAAAGAGGCTGGAGGAAATTGCCCAAAAGGAGGGTGTCCCGCTTGAGGACGGTGCCGTTGATGCTCTGATCAAGTGTAGCGAAGGAGATTTACGAAAGGCAATCACCTTTTTGCAGAGTGCGGCTCGTTTGGTTGGGGCGCAGGCTCCCGAAAAAGAAACCGAGGGTGATGAGAAGATGGATTTGGACAAGAGACCCGTGACAGTCAAGATCATCGAGGATATTGCTGGTGTAATTCCCGACCACACCATTGACACTCTTGTCCAAGCGATAAAGCCACGGGGCTCGGGTGGATCCTATCCCTCAGTCTCCAAGGTGGTCGAAGATATGGTAGCGGATGGTTGGAGTGCAGGCCAAGTTGTTGGTCAGGTGAGAATAAACCCAGCCACTTCCACATAATTTTGGTCTAACTTGTTCGGTAGCTATATCAAGCGCTTACGTACGACGAGACTATTCCGGATTCCCAGAAGAATAAGATTGTCTTGGTCTTTTCAGAAATTGACAAGCGGTTGGTGGATGGTGCCGATGAGCACCTATCTATCCTTGACTTGGCCATGAGAATATCGGTCATTCTGTCGGAAAAATAAAACAAAACGAAAAATGGCCTCTAATTATGTCCCTTCAGAAGAACGGAGTTGGGTTAGATTTTGAGCGGCGTTTGAGCTAGTCCTGTATTACTAGATCGTTCACGTCTTCCATCTGTAAATAGAAAAATTATATACCGTCTGCCGCATCAAGCCGCGTCCTCATGGCCAATCAGACCCAGGTTCCCATGCAAAACCGACCAAGCATCCCTCGGCCCTTTCTCCGTCGCCTTCTTCTCCGTATGTTTTCTTGCGCTTGCGTGTTTCTTAGACCCGGTATTCAGCCAGACATCGTCTTCTGTTGGCTCATCCTTGGCCGTTTCTTGTTGATCCACTTCTGCCTGCCCGAGCAGATGATCGATTTCTCGGAGTGCCTGCATGGAATTCTCCAGTGCAACCTGTCCACCTTCCACCTTTTCCATGACTGTCTCCAGTGTGGTAATCTTGGCTGCATCCGCCGCATAAACCCAGGGTTGAACTTGACCAGTAAATCCAGAGCGCTGCGACGAGCCCAAGACTTCTCCAAGTCCGGACTTTCTTCGAGACGGCCCTGTTTGGGGGTATTCCGGGAGGAGTTGACTCTCCTCGGCAAGGTGATTCAGTACTTGGCAGCCTTCCTTGGTTTCTCTGTTGATCGCCGCGTTTATATATGATTTTTGTGCAATTGCGGCCTTTTGATTCCGTGAGAGTGATATGAGCGACTCGATATAAGGCGTCAGGAGGTAGTTGCTCGGAGCTGGGTCCGTCTCAGGGTTTGGCTGTCGTTGAGCCTCGGGGGCCTTGAGCACAGGTGGCTGTGATGCCCCAGGCCGCTCCGCAATAGTTGCCAGTAAAGAACGCCTGGCAGCGAGATAGCGCGCATACTTGTCTTTGATAACTGCCAATTGGCCGTTGACGGAAGCACTGTTGGCTACCAGCTGGTCGCGGATCTTGGAGCTGTCATGGGCGTGTTCCTCACCATCTTCGCTGACTGCTGCTTTGCCTAATTCCGACTCAATCCAATTGATGAGTTCATTACGAGTGGCATTGAGCGCATCCAATTTAGTTCCGTTGCTTAGGACATCAGGAAGGCTTTGAGAACTGGCCTTGGCCTCTCGCAGCAACTGCTCCTCCTTGCGTAAGAGCAGCTTTGCCCGCAGGACCGTCTTTTCTAACTGAGAGACTTGGCTTTGGAGATCTGGTGCAGAACCGGTTTGCTGTGCAACGAGGCTGTTGACCACTTCTTTTGGCACGCTGGGAAGCTCGGCTGCGTCACGAAACATGTCCTCTGGATCAAGAAACTCGATTGAGCCGGCCGGTTTCTCGATTAACTGATCAAGATATTGCTGCACCGTGGAAATCCTTTCTTGCTTGCCTTGAATTTTGAGAAGTGCGATTCGTTCTTCCACTATGTCGACACTGTTCGAAGGTTGTGGCTCCTTGGGTGAGGATGGGCGGGAAGAATTTGCCTGTGCCACCTCTGCATGTCTTCGCCGAGCGGCCACATTGGCGCTCAGGGCTTCGATATACTCCCTTTGAAGCCCTTTAAGCTCGGGGGCCACGGCTACGTCGTGAGAGCTATCGACCAGTGACACAGGCTGTTTGATGGGTCCATCGTGTGAGCAAGACCCCAGGTGGAGAGCGAGAACACGTCTGATGTAGTTGACTTGTTCTCGAGGCTTTATGAATGGTTCAAGTGATTTTTGAAAGGCTCCATGGATCTTTGACTGTTCCATCATTGTGGTTTTCTCATTTTCTGGGGCGTTGAATAAACAAATTCATCCCCTGATGGATGTCTAAGTACTATTCGGTGAGGTTGTCGGTGGGCGTGCATGAAAACAGTCTCCACAACGAGTGGCTGGTGTAAACATGTAGTTAGAGCTTCGTCCCTTTTAAAGGCTTGTCCATCGGACAGCATATGCGGTGAGATATATGAAATATAGTAGGTTTAAATGCCCTTTCTTACATCTATTGAATTTTAATCCCATTCATATTGTCCCTGGTAATATATTTGAAGAAAATGCACCTTACTCACACCAGCCACATGTCCAGCCCCAGGCACCACCAGCACTCTCGCTATTCCATAAACGGACTAGTCTTTGCAGCCTAGAAGGCTGATATCTGAAATTTACGATCGCGAACACTTTCAAATCCAAGCGGCGGCGAAACCAGAGCTCATCAATCGACTGCGCACCAATCGCAGAAACTCGAACCACCTAGGCAGCGATTCTGCATCGAAAAAGTCGCGTCGGGGACAAACTCATGGTTATTTAACGGCCGAGCTCCGCGAGCTTTTGTCGAGAACATCGGCGTTCTCCATCCCAACTGCGCTTCACAACACGAGTCAACATGTCGGACGCGAATCGAGATGTGTCGCAATACAAGTACTCGGCCATGTCGAACCTGGTCCTCCAGGCGGACCGTCGGTTTGTCACGCGACGAACTGACGAGGCCACTGGTGATCCTGAGTCGCTGGCCGGGCGCTTGAGCATCAAGGACATGGGCGGTCGAGTCGCTCGTGATGCCGCTCCCAAGCAGAAGAAACAGCCAGGGCTGCCGGATGTCGAACGAGGAAGCTTGAAAGAAGGAGAAGACATTCTTGCACGAGAGCAACGAAGAAGAAAGGCTGAGGCGCCGCAGATGCGAGGAACTGGTGTTCTTGGCGCGAACGATTTGTTGGTGGAAGGCATCACATACCGACCGCGTACTCTGGCGACACGGCAAACTTTCGACCTCATTCTAACGATCGTCGCGAATAATCTGGGAGATGTACCTCATGAAGTCGTCCTCAGTGCCGCTGATGCGGTTCTCGAATATCTCAAAGACGACGACTTGAAGGACCTCGATAAGAAGAAGGAAATTGACGATATCTTGGGCGTGGGACTAGACCCCAAACAGTTCAACGAGTTGGTAAACTTGGGAAAGAAGATTACCGATTACGATGCCCAGGACGAGGACGAAGATGTGGCTATGGGTGGCGCAGATGGCGATAATGCAGAAATCGATGAACGGCAAGGTGTTGCCGTTGCCTTTGACGAGGACGATGAAGATGAAGAAGGTGGTATTGTCAACGAAGTACGTGACGAGTCATCAGAAGACGAGGAGGATGAGAATGAGGATGAAGATGGAGAGGCCAAGGCCAATGAAGCCCTTGGCGAGGACGACGAGATGATCATCGACTCTGCGCCTGCGGGAGATAAGAAGAAGGACAAGACAAAACATGCCGTTCCAGCACGAGACATCGATGCCTTTTGGCTGCAACGCCAAATCGGTGTGTTCTACCCCGATGCCCACGAACAGACTGATAAAGCCAAGGAGGCCCTACGAATTCTATCAGGAGAGCCAGACGAGGATGATGGCGAGGAGAAGTCTCTTCGGGAGATTGAAAACGATCTCATGGAACTCTTTGACTTCGAATACCACGAGCTCGTTCAGAAGCTTGTTGGGAACAGAGAGAAGGTCTTCTGGCTTACCAAGCTCGCCCGAGCCGAGACACCTGAGCAACGCACCGAAGTAGAGCGGGAGATGGGCTCCGAAGGCTTGCAGTGGATCTTGAACGAGCTACGGGGCAAGAGTTCGGGCGATGAAAAGAAGGGAAAGATGGATATCAAGATGGACATTGATGTCCCCGCCTCATTTACTGCGGAGGCTCCCAAGACTGAGCGAGCCGAGGGCCAGCTTGTTGGAGGCCTTCAACCTAAGAAACTAATTAACCTTGACAACCTGGTGTTTGATCAAGGAAACCACCTCATGACCAACGCCAAAGTACGACTGCCGGAAGGCTCTACGAAGCGAACCTTTAAGGGATACGAGGAGATCCATATCCCTACACCTAAGAAGCGCAATGAACCCGGCGATGTTCTTATCCCCATTTCCAACATGCCTGAATGGGCACGAGCTCCCTTTAGCACGAACCAATCTCTCAATAAGATTCAGTCCAAGTGTTATCCATCAGCCTTTGAAGACGATGGCAACATGCTTGTCTGCGCCCCCACAGGCAGTGGAAAGACAAACGTGGGCATGCTGACTATTCTTCGAGAAATCGGAAAGCACAGAAACCCCGAAACTGGCGATATCGACCTCGATGCTTTCAAGATTGTTTGCATCGCCCCTCTCAAGGCTCTTGTCCAAGAGCAGGTTGGGAACTTGGGCAAGAGGCTAGAGTCTTACGGCATCCGGGTGTCTGAGTTGACTGGTGATCGTCAACTGACTAAACAACAGATCGCCGAAACACAAATCATTGTGACAACCCCTGAGAAGTGGGATGTCATCACTAGAAAGGCGAATGACTTGACCTACACTAATTTGGTGCGGTTGATTGTCATTGACGAAATTCACCTGCTTCATGATGACCGAGGTCCTGTTCTCGAGAGCATTGTTGCCAGAACTATCCGCAAAGTTGAGCAGACTGGTGAACCAGTCCGTATTCTTGGCCTTTCTGCTACGCTTCCTAACTATAAGGATGTCGCCAGTTTCCTACGAGTGGACACGAAGAAGGATCTCTTCCATTTTGATGGGTCTTTCCGACCTTGCCCTCTTCGACAAGAGTTTATCGGAGTAACTGACCGCAAGGCAATCAAGCAATTGAAGACGATGAATGACGTGACCTACAATAAGGTAATCGAGCATGTCGGCACCAACCGAAATCAAATGCTCATCTTCGTCCACTCGCGAAAAGAGACGGCCAAGACTGCTCGTTACATCAAAGACAAGGCAATTGAAATGGAAACCATCAACCAGATCCTCAAACATGACGCTGGTAGCGTTGAAGTTCTCAAGGAAGCAGCCAGCCAGGTAACAGACAAGGATCTCAAAGAGATTTTGCCTTATGGTTTCGGTATTCATCATGCTGGTATGAGCAGAGTCGACAGAACTGATGTGGAAGACCTATTTGCTCGTGGCGCCATTCAGGTTTTAGTATGCACAGCAACATTGGCCTGGGGTGTCAACTTGCCAGCACACACGGTTATCATCAAGGGAACTCAGGTGTACTCCCCCGAAAAGGGTAGCTGGGTCGAGTTGAGCCCTCAGGATGTCCTACAGATGCTTGGTCGTGCAGGACGACCCCAATATGATACTTATGGTGAAGGTATTATCATCACAACGCAGAGTGAGATGCAATATTACCTATCACTTCTGAACCAGCAGCTGCCAATTGAAAGTCAGTTTGTCAGCAAACTGGTCGATAATCTCAATGCCGAAGTCGTTCTCGGTAATGTCAGGACGCGCGATGAGGGTGTTGAGTGGCTAGGATATACCTACCTCTTTGTTCGAATGCTTCGCTCCCCTGGCTTATACCAGGTTGGTGCGGAGTACGAGGATGATGAGGCACTGGAACAGAAGAGAGTTGACTTGGTTCATTCTGCCGCCATGGTCTTGAGGAAATCCAACTTGATCAAGTATGACGAGAAGACTGGAAAGATGCAATCAACTGAACTAGGCCGCATCGCTTCGCATTACTACATTACCTCTGGATCTATGGACACCTATAACAATCTCATCCAGCCCGGTATCACCACAATTGAGCTCTTCCGAGTCTTTGCTCTCAGTGCGGAGTTCAAATACATCCCTGTCCGACAGGACGAGAAACTGGAGCTGGCGAAGCTTCTTGGACGGGTCCCTGTTCCCGTCAAGGAGAGCATTGAAGAACCGCATGCCAAGATCAATGTGCTTCTTCAGGCATACATCTCTCGACTTAAGCTCGACGGCCTCGCCTTGATGGCTGATATGGTGTATGTGACTCAATCTGCCGGTCGAATCCTCCGAGCTATTTTCGAGATTGCTTTGAGGAAGGGCTGGGCCTCCGTGGCAAAGACAGCCCTCGATCTTTGCAAGATGGCTGAAAAGCGCATGTGGCCGACAATGTCCCCCTTACGCCAGTTCCCCACCTGCCCCAGGGAGATTGTGCAGAAGGCTGAGCGAATTGAAGTTTCTTGGAGTAGCTATTTCGACCTTGATCCTCCTCGTATGGGCGAGTTGCTTGGTATGCCCAAGGCGGGCCGAACGGTCTGTGGCCTGGTTGCCAAGTTTCCTCGAGTGGATGTTCAGGCACGTGTGCAGCCCATGACTCGATCAATGCTCCGTGTTGAATTGAGTATTACTCCCAACTTTGAGTGGGATGATTCCATCCACGGCGCTGCTGAGAACTTTTGGGTCTTGGTAGAGGATTGTGATGGCGAGGACATCCTCTACTATGACACATTCCTTTTGCGCAAGGACTACGCTGAGTCCGAGTCAAACGAACACATCGTTGACTTTACCGTCCCTATAACGGATCCTATGCCTCCGAACTATTTTGTTTCTGTCGTCTCGGACCGATGGATGCACGCTGAGACTAGACTCCCCGTTCCCTTCCATAAGCTCATCCTTCCTGAGAAATTCCCTCCTCCCACTGAGCTTCTAGAGCTCCAGCCACTGCCCATTTCCGCCCTCAAGGTTTCTAGTTACGTCGATCTGTACCCTGACTGGAGCCAGTTCAACAGGATTCAGACCCAAACCTTCAACTCTCTCTATAAGACAGACCAAAACGTGTTTGTAGGAGCCCCCACGGGAAGTGGAAAGACTGTTTGTGCCGAATTTGCCCTGCTTCGTCACTGGACCAAGGGCGATTCTGGCCGATCTGTTTACATTGCCCCGTTCCAAGAGCTTGTTGATATTCGCCTTCAGGATTGGCAAAAGCGACTTGGCAAACTGAATGGTGGCAAAGAAATCGTGAAGCTGACCGGAGAGACTGCCACTGACATTAAGCTTCTGGAGAACGGCGACCTGATCTTGGCCACCCCCACTCAATGGGATGTCCTGTCTCGGCAATGGAAGCGACGAAAGAACGTTCAGACTGTGGATCTTTTCATTGCAGATGAGATCCATCTTCTTGGCGGTGCCCAGGGCTATGTTTACGAGACCATTGTTTCTCGTATGCACTATATCCGAACTCAAACAGAGTTGCCCATGCGTATCGTGGCTCTCAGCGTGTCGTTGGCGAACGCGCGGGATATGGGCGAGTGGATTGACGCAAAGAAGCATGACATCTACAACTTTAGCCCCCATGTTCGACCAGTACCGTTGGAGCTTCACCTCCAGTCCTTTAACAACCCGCATTTCCCATCGCTGATGCTGGCCATGGCTAAGCCTACATACTTGGCTGTTACGCAGATGTCTCCTGACAAGCCCGCTATGATCTTTGTTCCCACCCGTAAACAGACTCGAAACACTGCCCGCGACCTTCTAGCAGCATGTTTTGCGGATGATGACGAGGACCGCTTCCTTCATGCCGAAGTGGAGCAAATGAAGCCTCTACTTGACCGCATCCATGAAGAGGCCCTCGCAGAGGCTCTTTCTCATGGAGTCGGCTACTACCATGAAGCACTTAGCCAGAGCGACAAGCGAATCGTCAAGCATCTCTATGACAACGGCGCCATCCAGGTTCTCGTGGCTTCTCGAGATGTATGCTGGGAGCTGAACAGCACAGCTCATCTTGTGATTGTCATGGGGACACAATATTTCGAGGGTCGTGAGCACCGATATGTGGATTATCCTCTTAGCGAAGTGCTGCATATGTTCGGCAAGGCCCTGCGGCCCTCGAAAGATGGACGTGGTCGAGGTGTGCTTATGCTGCCCCAAGTCAAGCGCGACTACTACAAGAAGTTCCTCAATGAGGCTTTGCCTGTGGAATCGCACTTGTACAACTATCTGCACGACGCATTCGTGACGGAGATTAGCACCAAGATGATTGAGTCCGGCGATGATGCCATAAACTGGACGACATTCACGTACTTCTATCGAAGATTGCTTGCAAATCCCACCTACTACAACCTGACGAGCACAACACACGAAGGCCTGAGCAACTACATGTCTGATTTGGTAGAAACTACTCTTCGTGAACTGAGCGAATCCAAGATCATCGACTTTGATGAAGATGACGGTTCTGTGGCTCCCCAGAATGCTGCCATGATTGCTGCTTACTACAATATTTCGTATATCACAATGCAGACCTTCCTCCTCTCGCTCAGCACGCGCACGAAGCTCAAGGGCATCATGGAAATTGTCACCTCAGCTACCGAATTTGAATCGATCCAGATTCGCCGACACGAAGATGGCATCCTGCGCCGTATCTATGATCGAGTTCCTGTCAAGATGTCCCAGCCGGTTTTCGATTCTCCCCATTTCAAGGCCTTTGTTCTGTTGCAGGCACACTTCTCCCGTATGCAACTACCAATCGATCTCGCCAAAGACCAGGAGATTCTCCTTTCCCGTATTCTAAGCCTTCTGAGCTCCATGGTGGATATCCTCTCGTCTGATGGACACCTTAATGCCATGAATGCAATGGAGATGTCTCAGATGATTGTGCAAGCCATGTGGGACCGGGACAGCCCGCTGAAGCAGATTCCTCATTTCTCACCCGAGGTTGTTAAGGTGGCCAACGATTTTGGGTAAGCAACTCCCCCGCCTGTTTTGTATTAAATTGACAGCTTGCTGACCGACTTCTTTTAGTATCAAGGACATCTTCGACTTCATGGAGGCCATGAACCCGGAGGAAAACCCCGATTACAACAAGCTCGTCCAGCGTCTTGGTTTGTCACAGACCCAGCTGGCCCAGGCAGCCAACTTTACGAACGACAAATATCCCGACCTGGAGCTTGAGCATGAGGTTCTGGACGAAGACGAGATCAGGGCGGGTGAGCCTGCCTATCTCAGTATCAAGGTGACACGAAATCTGGATGAGGAGGATGGAGATCATGATTCTACTGTGCATGCACCCTTCTACCCGGCTAAGAAGATGGAGAATTGGTGGCTTGTGGTTGGTGATGAGAAAACCAAGAACCTCTTGGCCATCAAGCGGGTGACGATCGGGCGCGAGCTAAATGTCCGACTGGAGTATACTGTGCCATCAGCGGGTGAGCATAGCCTGAAGCTGTTCCTAATGAGCGATAGTTACGTGGGAGTCGATCAAGAGCGGGAGTTCTCGGTGACGGCAGCCGAAGGCATGGACGTGGACGAGGACGAGGATTCAGACGAGGACGAGGAGTAGGGGGCCAAAACACCTGCCCTACTGCCTGGCTGTGTACACTACTGCAGACTACGATTGCGAATATAGAGTGAATTTGTCGAAACGGCTATTTGGGATAACATTGCAAGCCTTTTCCCGTGACGGAGATGTAGGCTTTGAAAGGGGTTGTCTGGATACAAGCGCAGTTGTGTGGACGCGGGGGCGTGAGGCATGAGTTGAGCGGCGAGACACATGGTTGGGTCTGGGCGACAACGTTGCACAACACTAGGCGGGATTGCGCCTCCGAGCAGACAACGGCTACATACGACGAGGCGACAAAAGTTATGTATGTGAATGGGTGACTGTCAGTGAAGCTGAAGGCAAGCTAAGGCAGACAAAGACGGGAGCGTTTCTGTCTTGTGCGGCGAAAGCCAAGCAAACTGTCGTGTGTGCTCGCGGCCGCCGATGACGCCGCAGCCTCCGCCGCCCACTCATAATCCACGCCAGCGCCCGACGGTGAGATCTATGCACATCACGTGACGCTAATGTACCTTCCTGCCTGTGACGTTGAAGTCCTTCCCTTGCCAGCCCATCATCTCGCGCCAGTGTTTTTTCTTTCGTCACCCCAACCCACAGCACAACGCGGGAGGAGCTGGCATCGTCAATTGCGCAACCTATCGTCACAACCTGCATCCCATCGCGCCTCAAGTCTTGCGCTCCATTGACTACGCGATACGCGACCCGCAACGCGTTCGACTATCTTTTGGTCGCCTGCAGCCAACTTGTCGTGCTCGCACCCGTCATCCGTGAACTACCTCGCAATCTCGTCCTCGCCCGTATCCGCCATGGCAGATCAGTCCGAGAAGCCCGAGGCCGCCGCTCCTGTTGCTGACGCGCAGGAAGCTTCTGCTAAGCCCACTGAGTCTGCCGCTCAGATTGCTGCAAAGCCCGACACAGAGAACAAGGAAGATGCGAACTCCGCCAAAGGTAAGTCTCTCGAGAAAGACATAATCCGCGCGTGTTTAGATGCAATTTCATGCGTTTGGCACGATTGCAAGTTTTCTATTCGCGCGCCGAGTTTCCCTCGAGCGCGTTTTGTTCTCTGTCGAATTAGCGCTGACCCGCATGCGCTTCTCTAGAATCCAAAACCACAAACAATAAAGAAAGGTCGGCGAAGAGCGCAAACGAAAAGTCCACTGAAGATGGAGAGAAGTCCGCCACTGATGGCGGAGATGTTGAGATGAAGGACGCCCCCGAGGCGCAAACCGAGGAGGCCGCCACGGAGAGCTCTGCTCCACCTGCCGATGGCGAGACTACAGCTGCCAGCGCCGCAGCCGAAACACCCGCGGCGAAGGGCAAAGGTCGTCGCAAGTCGGCAGCTGGCGAAGCCAAGGGCAAGGCTCTAAACAGAAAGGGCTCCAAAGCCCGTCTGACGCACACTGACGCGAAGCCCGGCGACCACTTTTTGGTTAAGCTCAAGGGCTTTCCCGCATGGCCCGCCATCATTTGCGACGAGTCGATGCTTCCCAGCGCCCTTGTCAACACCCGCCCTGTCTCTGCCCGCCGTGCCGACGGTACTTTCTCTGAGGCTTTTGCTGATGGTGGCAAGCGTGTCAACGACAGGAGCTTCCCAGTCATGTATCTGCACACTAATGAATTGTGAGTCTTCTTCGCACAAACGAGGCTTGGCAACACTGACTAATGCGCATCCAGTGGTTGGGCTCCCAACACTCAGCTCACTGAGCTTACCCCCGAAAAGGCCGAAGAGACCATCACCGAGAAGATGCGAAAGGACCTGAAGGAAGCTTTCCAACTTGCGGCCAAGAACCACCCCATCGAGCACTACAAGGATATCCTGAGCAAGTTCCAGGAGGAGTTGATTGCGCAAGAAGAAGCGAAGAAAGAAGCCCTCGCTACCCCCAAGAAGGGCAAGAAGGGCAAATCTAAGGCTGCTGAGGAAGACGTGGACATGCCCGACGCGGATGACGCTGAGGAAAAGCCCAAGTCATCGAAGAAGCGCAAGGCCGATGAGGATGCTAGCGTAAGAAGCCAGACCTCGGGAATATGTTACAGTGAAGAGTGCTAACATGGACTAGACCCCTCAGCGACCCGAATCCGTCAAGAAGCCCAAGATCAAGCTCAACACTTCCACTCCCAAGGCCAATGGCACTCCTAAAAACAAGGATGAATCTGTCACCAAGTCCAAGTCTAAGAGCAAGAAGGCTAGCGATAAAGAAAAGAAAGAGGCGCTGAAGGAGAAAGAAGCCAAACTGACTCCCGAGGAGCGACGCAATCGCAAAGAGGTAAGTTTTACCGCATGTGACAGAGAGAGTCAGAGCTGACAAATAATTGTAGAAAGAAGTTTTGTATCTCCGTCACAAGCTTCAGCGTGGTCTCTTGACGCGCGACCAGCAACCTCAGGAATCCGAGATGAAGCAAATGTCAGAGTACATTACTATGCTGGAGAACTTTCACGAGCTGGAGGTCTCGATCATCCGAGTCACTAAAATCAACAAAGTTCTCAAGGCAATTCTTAAGCTGGAATCGATTCCCCGCGAGGAGGAGTTCAAATTCAAGGACCGCTCCCAAACGCTTCTGGACAAGTGGAACAAGTTGATGGCCGGTGATGGCTCGGCCCCCGCCACTAATGGCGTGAACGGCAAGTCCGATGAGAAGAAGACGGAAGCCAATGGTGTCAAGGAGGGAAGCGAGGATTCCAAGAAGGATGAGCCAGCCAAGCCTGAGTCTGCCGAACCAGCATCAGAAGCCGCAGAGGGCGATGTAAAGCCCGTCTCCGATGACAAGGTATGATATCACACCTGAACTGTTGTTTGTACTCATGTCTAACCATATCTAAGGCTTCTGTCCCCCCAGAGCCCGTGGAGGCTTCCGCCTAAGCTCCAGGTTTTTCTTAACAAACGGAAGGTGCACCTGATTGAGCTGGGGGATTTTAGATTCTGCGTGTTTTTTTTCCCGGCGTAAAGGTTTTTGGTTTGTCTTTTGTTTTTCTGTTTTCTTTGCCAAAAGTGAACTTCACTAGCTCTTTGTGGTTCTGTATGAATATTCCGCCGACGGAGGCGACCGAGGATGCGAGGCTTGTAGGCATCGCCAGTTCAGTACGATCTTGAACCACACAGCAGGGACAACAAGGTGGCTGGGTTGTACAAATGATGATTGAGGGGCATTAAACCAAGGCTAGTCGACTTGAAGATCACATTCGGAATGGTTGGAGGAGTGCAATGGTTGCTTGGGACGTCAGGGAGGCGCCTTGAGCTTGTGCTTGAGCGGGTTTGCATGGGCCTTTTGGAGGGTCAGAATGTGGTGGAGAATTTCAGAGTCTGAGACGGAGAAGTCTGAGCTTTCTGGAGATTATATAGTATACAATGATGAATGCTATACGGACCTTAGATCAACATCCTCTCTTTATTGCTATTGCTTTGATGGCCTGAATTACCTAACCAAGCCATTCTTATAATTATGCGAGTAGTGTCGACAGGCTTCGTCCCCACTGTCCAGTTGGGACGCATGTAGTTTTCTATTTTAGGATGACATGTCTAGCACAGATTCGAAAGGATCCCAGGGAATTTGAACAAGATAAAAACAACGATTAAATAATAATAGCTGTACTATTAAGCTTCACATGAACTCATGCTATATATGGTTTTCTATTTTCTTCTTGCTACTACCCAACGTTAATGAGGGCGTATAAGCCAAGCCATTTCGACACTGTATGTCATTTAGATACAGTGCGAATCACAGTGCATTTCAACGCGTGTCTCTGCGGCGACCGACGCGTTTGGGTTCAACCTCTACATCTGTCGCTTCGCCTTGTACATGCCAAAGCTTTTAAACTTGTTAGGTCTCTGAATCCATCAATCATGACACGAGGCGAGGATAATCAGGATTCCTACACGCAGGAGGACCATCAGGTGATTGATCCGCTGTAACACGACGATTAGGGGTTGCCGAATGCTGATTCAGTTGCTAGGTGGCCTTCATCTTTGACCCTGATGACAATGGCCCTCGCCAGGACAGGCCCAACAAGCGCCGCCGTGTATCGAAACAAGCTGCTTCCGATAAAAATTCTTTTCAGAATGCATCAGTTTTCACTGCTTTGCTCAATGGGGCCGAGAAGCCTGAGTTTGTACAGCTTCGAGAGACGGCTTTTCAAGAGAACTGGGCCAAGGTTAACGGGCGTATTGAGGTATGTGGTTTGTCATTTCCCGCTTCAAATCAGCCCAAATATTCATAATTAATCACAGGGAATTCTAAGAAGCTCAAACCAAGCCACATTGGATCAAGTCAACGCCTTCGTGGAAGAATCAAAAACGACGTGGTAAGTACGCCATAGGACATTCCGGTAGACCCAACTCACAGACTCCCAGCCATGATCAGGTTCCTTCGGCCTTCATCATCACGGGTCCAAATATTGCTTCTCAAGATTTGCTATTTGAGCAGCTGTCCGAGACTCTACAGCGGTCAACGCCAAGCAAATTTGTTCGACTGCGGTCATCTGAGGGATCGACTTTGAAGGCGACCCTTAAGAAGATTATCCGGGATGTCACAGCTAAGGTCTCCGACGACGACGATGATGATTTGCAAGTTGGAGACGGTAGAGAGGTAAGGGCACTTGCGTTTTTGGCAGAGGAGTGTCGTTACTCACAGCGCACATAGGGTCGGAGATACCTTGACTACGATCTTGAGGCTCTACATGCATTTATCAAGCCGCAGCGCTGTGAGCATGTCTTTGTGGCCTTTCAAGACAGCGAGGGCTTTGATAGCAGCCTCCTTTCGGAACTTACCGTTCTATTTCAGTAAGCTGATAGTTCTGCCCAACCCTTGCAGCACGCTACTGACTTGTTGCAGCTCTTGGCGACCTCGCATTCCATTTACGCTTCTTTTCGGTATCGCCACATCGGTGGAGCTTTTGCAGGCTAGATTGCTAAAGTCTGCATGCCAGCTCATCTATGGCGCCCAATTTGACGTCATTCAAACCGCCGCGATTCTCGAAACTGTGCTCAAGACAAGTGTGGCGGCGGCTGATGTTCCAGTTCACTTGGGGCCGTCTTTGCTTCGCAGTATGCTAGACCGACAGCATGATCAGGTTTCAGGTATCCAAACCTTTGTCATGTCCCTAAAGGCAGGTTTTGTGACTCGGGTAGCTCGGAAGCCTTGCTAACACCTCGATCAGTATGCTTACATGTGTCATTTCTACGCCAATCCTCTGAGTGTTTTCACATCGAGCGATCCCGAAATTTTTGATAATCTGCAGCCGGAGCATGTGGAAGCAATCCGAAATACGCCTTCTTTCAGAAACCACGTAGAGCAGGCGATCGAGAGAGGAACCCCAGAGGACCTGTCCTATGCAAAGTCTCTTATAGAAGACAACACCTCATTGGTCAACGCAGTACGAGAGCAGCTTACCAGTCGGCAGGAAGCCACCAGCAATTTCCTACGGGCCTTACTAATCGTCAGGGCGGTTGGGGCACATGATGATGAGTTTTCAAGCGCGTATGCCGACGCATTGGAGGATGGGGTCGTGGTCTCAGAACAAACCAACGTTGTGGAATGCGTGCGTAGGATGGATGTTTCAGAGATGAATACTCTGGTTCGTCGAATCATCCTCATATTGGAAGAAGGCGATGCCGAGCTCGCGGTCGGTTCAGCGATGGCTAAACCTGAGCTAGCTGAGATGCGAGACACTCTTGTAAAGCTGCTGAGCGAAACTGAGGAGCTCAGTGCCAAAGCGAAGAACCAAGACTTAACCTTGCGCAGTAAATACAGCGGACAGAGTAAGGTGATGCGTACTACCGTCATTGCGCAGCGAGTCCAGTTGAGTCAGGACTCTGCCGCCTTGACAGAAGAAGACAAGCACTTTACCGATATTGTCGATCAAATTACCGGGCTGCTGGTATCCAACATTCAAGCGCCTAGGTTGATCTCTGCCATGCTCTCGGAGAGCTGGCTCTATGACTCTCGGACGCCTTCGCGAGACGTATTTGTGCCACGGCCACGAGCCGTATTGGAGCGAAGCCTGAGGCGACCCCACGATTATCTTTCGTGTGCATGTTGCAGAGATATTGAGGACGGTATCCAAGCGACCCTGCCAGCGACGGCAATTCTATATCGTCTTTATATCGAGACTGGTAACCTCATCAATGTGGCAGACATGTGGTCGGCCTTTGTTGCCATGGTTGGGGATGTGGAAACAGACGAACGGAAAATGCTGGTCATGTTCTACCGGGGTCTGGCTGAATTGAGGGCTCTGGGGTTCGTAAAGGCGAGCAAGAAGAAGACGGATCACATTGCCAAGCTGAAGTGGCTCTAGTGACGAACAAGAAGGTGGATGAGTGGAGGATGTGACCAGTCGAGCAAGACAGGCACTCAATAGTCTGAGTTCTTTTTTTCAATTTATTTCAGCAGAACCGTTAAGCCGAGGCCGGCAATTTCTGACGGGACGAGCCAGCTAGATATGGCAAGCCAGAAGCCATAAAGCGTCGTCACATCCAAGACATCAGGTTAGCTCAGGATCCGTTAGCGACGTGTCAGGGCGCCAGCGCATCCAGACATGCAGCTCAAAATAGGCGCCGGGTGCGGCGAACTCGCCACCGTGCATCAGGTGGAAGGCGTCGGTCTCAGAAGGAGGAGGCCACAAAATGCATGAATCCATTGTTTCCATGGTTCGCTTTGAGTCATAGCCACCAGTCACATTCCACGCCAACGTGGTGGTGTCTCTGGTTCAGCAGTTCTCGCCCAACCCGGTTCCGTCTGCAGACTTGGGCTCATTGTCTCACACACATGCACCACACGCACGCCCACACCCACAGCGCCGCGTCCGTCCAAAGACTTTCCACCACACACGAGGTGAGAAGCGACTGGTCCCTCGAAGCGGCGCGCCCTCATGCTGCCAACGAAGGCCGCTTTCCCCAGAACAGCCACGCGGGGCCCTGGCTCGAAGAACGGCTTCGGTCGCAAACATGTTCGACTGGCTGTTCGCGATCCCCGTCGGCCATCCGGCCCTCATACAAGAGGACCGGGGGGGCGCCTTGTTTCAATGTGAGATATCCCTCATCACCTGCCTTTTCGTTTTGTCTCCTTATTCTTGCCTTGCCGTTCTTTGTGTTGTTACCCAGAAAAGATCAAAGCAATTTATAAATAAAAAGAAAGAGCTCGCACCCCAATATATATCGGAGCCTGACCAAACGCGCGAACACCCAAACATTGATCTGGCGACTCGGAGTTTTGCTTTGTTATCGTTTATGTTCGACATGCGAGGTTGAATCAGTCACAAAGAAAACACAGCCATCAATATAGAGTTCCGAGGACAACCATACAGTTCTCACCCAGTACATACTTCGCCCTTCCAAAATGATGCGAGGAGAGGTTCCATCGAGGCACCGCCAAGCGTTTGCCCTCCGGCGACTGGCCAGAAACCCCAGCCTGGCGCGCAAGCTGGAGCAGATGGCGCTGCCCTTAGCCCCCCTCGTCCAGTTGACTACCGGCCATATCCACCCTGCATTTCCCACAACGGTGCTCAAGTTCTGGCTCTTGACGGACGAGCAGCTCGAATCCCTTGCCCACTTCTATCATCAGAAGACACCCTGCAAGTGGTCTACCCAGTACCCTTGTCCCATAACATGGAGCTCTGACCTCCCGCTAGAGGAGAAGCGCCGCAAGATGGGCAAGTTTATCGGCCTCCGTGGTTGTGAGTCGCCCATCCTTCTCAAGACTGAGGACGAGATCTTGGCTGAGGCTCAGAAAGCAAGGCTCGCTGCCGACGAGGAGATGTGGCGACGAAAGCACTTCCCATGATAATCTCCTGGCGAGGAGACGGAAGTCGAAAGGAGATCAAATTGGCGTGGTTGTCTTGCGCATTTGCTGTTCTTTGTTTTACGTACACGGATTGTACTCTGTTGGTCATTCATGGAGTTGAGCTGGTTGCATAGGGGAGTTTGGACGCATATGCTGCGTATCTCGGCCAGCGCATATCTGTTGCATCATTTGCATTTTGGGGCCCTCTTTAAAAAAGAAAGTAGACCGATTTTGGGTAAAGGGGGAATTATCAATAGACAAGCCCATGACTACCTAAAGTATGTTTTCAAACCCACAACGCCAGTAGTTGATTTCCCTCCCACCTCTCTTCCCTAAGGCACATGCCAGCCAGTCCACCAATTGTTGTACAAAAATATGTCTCTGAGACGCCCATGTGCCACTAGAATGTCGACATAAACTTGTTCCCTCACACCCCATGTTGCAAAATTAAACGTCTCCTCTCTGGGGTCCAAGTTCTTTCTAAGACCTTCTTTAATTATTTCTTAGCTGTCTTCTTCTTGTTCTTGCTGGGGGTGTCGACCAACACGGCATCATCCTCACTGGTGGCCTTGGCCGAGGAGCTCTGCTCGCCATCAATCTCCTTCATGAACTCGGATTGAATCTGACCTCGGCGCTTCTCCCACCATTCCTTCTCGGAATCGGCCTGGGCGAGGAGACCCTCAATCTCGGACCGGACAGCGGCGTTGGCGGCCATTTCGTGGGCGGACTGGAAGATGGATTGACCCCAGTTGGGAGCGAGGGCATTGGCCTGTTGAGAACCCAAAAGTTAGCATTGGCCCCACGAACCGGTTTGTCGAGAGCCGTTCACTCCTTACCTCGGTAACAACATCTCTCAGCTCAGCCTCCATCTCCTTCTCAGCACGCTGAAAGCGCTGCCACAAGTCATCACCCACACTGCCCCTCTGCAGCAGCGAACTGCAGGCCTGCTTGGCGTTCTTGATCTGGATCAGGCGGCGGATATCCTCAACGGCACGGCGAAGAAGGGCGGCGCGCAGGACGCTATCGGGAACTCGGGGGGTCTTCTCGTCATCTTCATCGGGCTGGAGGTGCAACAGGGAAAGGTAGACGTTGCGCTGGAGGTGAGGGCCGAACCAGGGTGCGAGATTGGCACTCTCAGCTGGAGACGCTGTTAGCTTCCGCGTTACAAACCACGTGCGAAGAAAGGAAACCTACCGGCTTTTCTTTTTCTGTAAATTGTTGAGAATGTCATAAGAGCGCCGGCGAGAACAATCACGTAGGCAAAGGGAAGGGCAAGGCCCTTCCAGTCAATGTTGAGTAAACCCATGCCTGCGATTTGTGGTTGTGGGAGTTAAGAGGGGGCAAGAAAAAAACCGTGGTATAGAGAGAGACGAAGAATTGCCAAAATTATAAATGAAGGAGGGGAACGAGGGTGCTTTTTCTATTCAAGCAGAACTTTTTACACCGTCAGGTTGGCGATGCTTCGGGGGGGCGCACTCCGTAGTTGCAAGTGTGTCACAGCGTGTCAATTAACACGGCGGCCAACGGCGTGACAGCTTCGCTTCTGGCCAGATAACGAGTTGTTCAGCTGAACTGTGGCGTACCATTAGGGGACCTCCGCCGCTCTGTGGCGCATGAGGGCCATGTCGTCACAAACTCGACTAAGCGGGCAGTTGCAACGGAACATAGTTGGTCCGGTTTTGTAAGGCCCAGGTCCAGGCTTCAGTAGCCGGCATGACCTAAGCTCGTTCCAGGCACCGCTGGATGACGCTGTACCATCGCGGCTTACAGTGGTCCCCATACGTACCTGGAGCCTTCTGGAGCTACATCCCCACCGTCATTGTCCGTTGTCTGCTCAGTGACCTTGACGCCTCGGGCACTTCACGGCCGACCTCTCTCGTCCTCTCATCTTTATCTCCCCCTCTTCACCTATAAGCTTTTCTCCCAAGACGCGAATCCCGGGCCAAGAAATTATTCTCGCCATCCTCCCCGGACGCCATATCTGATTCCACATCAAGCCAACAACCCCGCCAAACATCCACCGTCTTAATCTTTTGGTTCCGTGACCCCAAGAGGACGAAATCGCCGCCATGTTGCTGCGACTTCGAGGGCCTGATGGCATGGCCCGCCTCACCATCGAGCCAACAGCCACTTTTGGGGAGTTAGGAAGATTGGTAAGCTTCTTTGGGCCGCTTCTTCACCCGTCAAGTTGACCCGCTAATCCACCATATCTAGCTCCTAGAGCAGCTTCCCAAGACAGTCGATCCAAAGACCATCACCCTCTCCAACGCTCCTAACGGCGGGGACTCGAAGCGATTAGGCGATATCATTAACTTCAAGGTTGGTCAGATCGGCCTCAAGTATGTATTCTGCGCTCTATGACTCCCTCGCGACATCGCAAATACTAATGCCTCCCAAGGCATGGTGACCTCATCTTCCTCAAGTACGAACATGCCGACGCCACCAATGGTGAGGAACCAGCGAGCACCTCTGCCAGGCTTAACGGAAAGCCCGTCCTCCCGGCCGAAGATTTGCCCATAAACCCGAAACCCGAAAGAATCTCCCGTCCATGGGAAGTGGTTCGCCAGTCTGCCCTCGATGACAGATTAGACCGACTTGACGGAAAGATCCCCCGAGGCCGCGACCGCATGTGCCGCCATGGTCCCAAAGGCATGTGCGACTACTGCCAACCTCTCGACCCCTTTGACGCAGGCTACCTCGCCGAAAAGAAGATCAAATACCTGTCATTCCATTCCTACCTCCGAAAAATCAACGCCGCCACGAACAAACCAGAACTCGGAAGTTCATACATCCCGCCTTTGGTTGAGCCTTACTACCGGGTCAAGCATGATTGCCCATCAGGGCATCCGGCGTGGCCTGAAGGTATCTGTACCAAGTGCCAGCCGAGCGCCATTACCTTGCAACCTCAGCAGTTCCGCATGGTCGACCATGTCGAATTCTCGTCACCTGCCATTATCGACACCTTTATTGATACATGGCGAAAGACAGGCTCCCAGCGGCTAGGATATCTCTATGGAAGGTACACAGAGTATACTGAAGTTCCGTTGGGAGTAAAGGCAGTAGTGGAGGCCATCTATGAGCCGCCCCAAGTTGATGAGGCGGACGGCATCACCATGAACGCATGGGAGTCTCAGAAAGAAATCGACCAGATTGCGAAGTTGTGCGGTCTGGAGCCCGTGGGAATCATCTGGACGGATCTCTTGGACGCCGGAAACGGAGACGGCTCTGTCGTGTGTAAGAGGCACGCCGATTCGTACTTTCTTTCCTCTCTCGAGATATGCTTCTCCTCCAGACTTCAAGCCCAGTACCCCAAGCCTTCAAAATGGAGCGACACTGGAAGCTTCGGTTCCAACTTTGTCACCTGCATTATTACTGGCAATGAAGACGGTGAGATTTCCATTTCGTCATACCAGATGTCGAATGAATCTGTCGAAATGGTCCGCGCCGATATTGTCGAACCATCCGCCGACCCAAACGTCATGCTCGTCCGCGAGGAAGAGGAAGATGACGGCTCTGTCAGCCGCACACGATACATCCCAGAGGTCTTTTACCGCAGGGTAAATGAGTACGGTGCCAATGTTCAGGAAAATGCCAAACCATCCTTCCCCGTCGAGTATCTCTTTGTGACACTAACCCACGGCTTTCCCGCCGATCCAAAACCCATGTTCACCCAGCAAGGATTCCCCGTCGAGAACCGAGAGTACATTGGAGAGAGCCAAGAGCATTCATCTCTCGCTAAGTTCCTGAAACTGTCTCCCGGACAGAAGCCCAATGCCGGTGGCCAGGAGATGTCCAATTTCCACCTACTATGTTTCATCCACCAGATGGGAGTCCTTTCCAAGGTATTTCGTTTTCCGCCCTGTCTCCAATTCATTTCTACTCCTAGCGGCCAGACCTAACGCAACAATGCAGGACGAAGAAAGCCTGCTCTGCCGCGTGGCGAGCCAGCACGACCTCTCTGACACTTTCCAGCTCCGCTCTACTGAGGGCTGGCAAACCCTTCAAGCCATCCTTCAATCGACTGGTGAGCGAATCCCCAAGCGTTCGCGGGAGAGCGATGAAGCTCCCGCATCCTCTTCCTCTTTTCAACTCCCTGTTAGCGACTCGGGTGAGCCTCTTGCTAAGCGATTTGCTGCTTTCAGGCTGAACGAGCGTCGTACGCTCTCGGACCATGCGCCGCCCCAGTCCAAATGACCGACACACGCCCACGCCAAGGGGTAGCAAGGGGAGTGACTATTAGATGGAAGGGGGTGGAGGGAAGCGGAGGTTTGGGTTTGAGGACCGGTTTGTTTTGTTTTCGCGAGGCATATGACCATCTAATATCGCATGGGTTTTTGTGACAGGGGCGGCGTTTAGGGACAACGGAAAAAGGGCGAGGCTTAAACATCGTGGCGCGTTACTTGGCATGTAGAGAAGCACATACCCGTGCCAATAAATAAGGGCATTATTATATATTCAAGCAAGCTCAGCGACCCAGGATCGGCAGAAAGGAAATGCCAAAAGGCAGCGTGTATGGTCTTGTAATATAAGTGAAATAAGAGCATGTGTGTGTTCAACACCAGCAGTACAACGCAGGGTTGTAACCACAACCACGTGTTGACTTAATCGGGTGTAAGTAAGCAATCATAGGATGAAACAACGACCAAGATGAGAACGAATTATCGCCTTTATGTGATTAAAAAACGCAATAATAAATAAAGGTACAATCCTTCCGTACAACCAGTGGTATCGGTAGCGCGGCCCCTTATCAGATAGTTGACATTCTTCAAACCGTGGGCAGAATGCCCTTGAAAAAGATTTTAGCGTACCACAAACAAGAACCATAAAGTTGAATGCGGACGAGAAACGAAGGAATACTGCAAGAAAAAGAAAACGTTGGTTGTGTTAGGCGGTTAAAAGCAGCCAGATAACAATTTGAAGTGTGCTTGCACTTTTTCTATCATCCGTCAATTAGCGAGACATCAGTCTATATAGAACAAGGAGAAATTAGACAACATCACTTAACAAACTAAGTGGTCGTCCTACTATCTGTCAGTTGGCCGAGGTATTCAATCAAGTATCATTTATGACCACGTGCCAAAAGAAGGCGTCTCTAGACGACACGGGTGTTAGACCTGCTGACTGAATCATATAGTATATTTACCGACTCACTATAAGATAAAATCTGCTTCATCTACATTGGGAAGAACAAGTCATGGTTTCTAGCTGCCAATATTAAGCGTGATATCTTGTATAATTTCCTATTCCACAAACTTTGAATGGACACGTCGAGTCGTTTTATACCAGCTCTTTTATGTAGCAGTAGTCTGAGTATATTGATAGTTGTTTGTTCAGTAAACAGATTCAAGGTTTCTGCCCGGGGCTTTCCACGGCTATAGCAAGTTTTCCATACTGAACAGCACCATATTAATTATATTGCTTGTCTCAAAATAGATGTCATCGCATCTCCAGGTTCCTAGTCTGTTTTAGTCACTCTGCTTTTGTAATGTAATCGTGTGCATTCAACAAACGCTTTTTTAGGGATATAATAAAATATATCAACGCAAAGACAGTTTTTGAGATTCAATTAATAATACAAATGGTTCTCACTCTAGCATCCAGTCGCTGACCAGTGAAGTGGATTTGATTGGTTTTGTCCACGGTTAACTGCAACAACCTCGTTGGGTTCATGGTGAGCGTCTTAGACGAGCTTCCATCATTGCAATCTGTAAGACCCACCGAGTACAGAAGAACAGTTTCGTAGAAAATAAATTTCACGTGCATGTCACCAGACTCCATAGGCTCAACTCAGGAGTACCATAGATACACGGCTTTTACTGGATCTATACATGATTTCGACTGGAAATAAGATTATACTTGCAAGTCACAGTGTTCTCAATGAGGAAAAACTACAGCACACACTAGCCAGCGTTTTTTTGTTTCATACCATATCTCTATTAAATAGTGTCATATCTCTCTTAGATGAGAAATAAAGGTTCCGTTCAGTAGATTTGAACACAAAGGAATAATTAATTAAGGAGTTCCCAAATTTGGTAAATAGATGGCCTCAGTTTAGACCAGTCAGCCATTTCTTCCTCGCCCCCTTCTTGTTCTGCCCCTTCTCGCCCCATTATCCCATATCCTATATGGATATGATTCCATATGCTAGCATCTCTACTTCTGGGCGGCATGATCCTCGGCAACCTTCCGAGCCAGTTCAGTAGCCTCAGCAAACTTGTCGGCGGCGGGCTGGAGTGCCTTCTTGTCGGCGGCGATGGTAGAAAAAAGCTTGCTGACAACTCCTAGGAGACCATTGGCATCGATATCACGCTTACTTGGGGTATCAAGAAGGCTGCTAATGGTTTTGGCGATGTCGGGGAAGCTGCTAGCAGGGTCTGAATCAGTGTCGGAGTCGGACCCGGACCCAGAGCCAGAGCCAGAGCCAGAGCCGGGTAGAGAACCAGTTAGAGTGCCGAGGAGGCTGTTGAGATCAGGGATGGGAAGGTTTGGAAGAGATGTAACGCTGCCAGAGTTTCCAGCACCAGTAGAAGCTGTAGAGCCTGTAGAGCCTGTAGAGCCTGTAGAGCCTGTGTCACTGCCAGAGTTGGTGCCGATAGGACCAAGGAGGCCGGTTAGAAGTCCGTTGAGGAGGTTTGTGACAACTCCAAGAAGCGTGCTGACTAGATCACCGCCAGCACGTTCGACGAGAGCCGTCTCGTCGCGCTTAAGCCCAGCAGTCGCAAGAGTATCGGCAAGGCCATCGAGAAGTTGACTGACAATTGGTTGAAGTTTGGCGAGAAGGCCGCTAAGAAGGCCGTTGGCCTGGGTCAGAGCGGCGTTATTGGCCAGCGCCTTCAGAGACTGACTAGCCTTCTGAGCTTGACTAGCCAGCAGCGCCTTATCTGCCACCTCTGCAAGTTCGCGCTTGGTAAGGCCTCGCTTTTGTGAGGCCCCATGTTGCTGCACGTTCCAGTTAAATCAGCAATCCACGATATTGCTTGTTAGAGTTGTTACTGACCTTGTTGATCAACTCGCTGACTTGGTCGGCGAACTTTGTCTCGCTCTTCATGACGGCAACCGCATCCATGGCCGGGTTCGGGCCGCGAGCAGAGAGGGCAGTGACAGTGGAATCGGTGGGAGCAGCAAGAGCGGTGCTCATGAACATGGTGAGGGCAAAAGTAACAGGCTTCATTTTGAAGGAAATTAAGGAGAAGTAGTCTCACAAAAGAAATTTAGTGATAGTTGGATATAAAAGAAGGGATGGTGCGTTTGCAAGTAAGCGACTGAAGATGAATGTGAGCGTGATGAATCAATGGTTAGGTTAAGAGCATAGATTCATCTTATACTTTTGCAACTCTCTATAGTACCATAATCCAATGGCTGTTTACTTTTCAGGCCATTGTTCCAATCCTTCTCAAAGCATCTGTCTCGGAGGGTTTTCGGTGCATCACTTACATCAACAAGGCCAGGCGCATTGGTTGCGTCTGTAGACACAACATGGCATTCATGAGGATGAGCCCGCCAGGAATGGACAATTTAGAAGACGATGTGCAGGGTCCATGAGTCTTCTCCACAGACCTAATTGGGATTTATCAGGAATTACATCACACAAATCTTTGAACGAAAGACCCGCGTTCCGCAGTATGGAATGTAGTTGTCAATCGGTCCGTGAACAAGAAGAATTGTGAATGACCAGGCAATACATATGAAGAAATCAATGGGTTTTCGGTGATTTTTTTTCATATATTTCCAAGAGTATGTGCTGCTTAGAATGAAATCCAATGCCCGGCCAGTCAAATTGGGGTGGCTCGTCGGATAAGCTCCCAATATTTGGTAGATGTAGCTTTCATTCTCATCCCCAAGACTACGTTGACGATTTTAGCAATTACTACAATGACAAGCCCGCATTGGGCGACATTTGAGGAGCTAACCCGGCTACTAAGATCATAATAAAATAATAGGTGGCGTTCGCGACCCGACACAATGACTGGAACGTGAGATATCGAGATAAACGTCAGGATGACATGAACGCAGGGATGAGAAGAGGTTGCATCAGTGGTCAAGCCAATATGCGGCTGGACGGAATAACCTTGGGTCCGTGCCAACTGCCGGGGTTCCCCAATTTTCATGGTCCCGCGTGGAGCCGCAATGGTGGCTCCCAACTAGTTGGGACTCAGCAACGCAAATTTCCCGATGCCGGCCCCGAAACATGGCTCCCTTGATCACCATTCCTTGGGGGGATCTCGATCGGAAGGGGCGGTAGCAACGGGTCGAACAATTCTTTCAGTGTCAATTGGGAGCGGACAAGACTATAGTTGCCCGAGAGATGAAATTGAGGAGCTAGGGTTACCAGGTAGATGGGCCATCGCATGTGACGGTGCATTTCGGGCGCAGACTGTGCAGTGGTACCATGCATGTGCAAAGCAATTGACAATGGCTCGGTTGTCGTGGTTTCCATCCAAGATACTAACATCTCATGGCACCAGCTTGTACTCGGAATACAAATACAACCTTACTGGGCCGTGGCCCTGGAGAGCGAAGCCCTCGATTCGATATAGCGCATATACACTTCAGGGTAGCTATGCGCAACCCGACTCTACGAGCAATTTTGACGCCATCAACACCCCTCGTTTGGTCGTTGACAAGGCGTTTCACCCGGAAAAGTATATTTTTGCCGGCATTAGATTGAGTTCATCCAGTGCACAGCAGGTGGATTTTGCCGTAAATGACATTAAGCCGTACATATCAGAGGGGTTGCATCGTCGGCGAGCTCAATTGACTGCTGCACAAATGATCAGCAGCATGTGAAGCAGTAACAAAAATCCTACAATGCCAGTGAGTGGCGCATGTCATCTCGCACCACAATACATACAAACGGAGGATCCGGGCAATGAGTGCATCACAGTGGCTAGCATAGGAACTATGGTGCTGCATTACGCTCACTATCTTGACTTACAACTAAAACAAATTACATATATTTATTCTTTTCTGGTATAGGATTGGCATGTATCCTTTCGGTCGCGTGACATGTTGCGTCGGGTTCGGAGGGGTGATTCGTAAAAATGTGGAAAAGGAAGCGAATAAAAAACACCATCCTGCTAGTGATCTGGCCCCTTACAGTAAAGGCCAGGTCCCCCCCCTTCACATGCAGCCATTATGGAGTAAATCTCGCGTCGATTAATTACTTGGCGTTCTCAGATACACACTAAATCGCAAAGAGATTCAAGCCGAATAAGCGTTGAGCTGGTTCAACAGTCATAGTGAGTCAAGACGGGAGGCTGGCCGAGGGCGATAACGGCGCCGGCAACGACGCACTGTCAGCATTTTACACTCTACCTTTCCTTTCTCGGCCAGTATCGGCATCTGCAATCGGAAAGTCGATCGCATCCGTGTAAGTGCTGTGGGCGGGTGGAGACCAGAGCTAAAGCCCTGGCCACCAACGACGAAGCATCCAGCTTCTTTATTCTATGACCTTGCCTCGTTACGTGAGGGAAGCTTCGGGGCCCCTGTCTTCCGAAGCAGGAGATGAGGAGAGAGTCACTGTGTGACGTCCTCGCACATGGGTTAGTCCTGAAACGAGCAAGACTTGCAAAGAACACTCCGCAATTGCGAGGCTCGTAAATGGCTCTCCAGATCTGTCACAAAGTACTGTAGCAAGCTGTAAGTGCGCGACGATCGAGCTGGAGAAGATTTTTTCAATGGCGCGGGCAGCACACCAATTGAACTCGCACAAGGAGAAAAAAGACCAACCATTGTTGAAAATTGCTCCGATAATGCTTCCAATGCATGTCTCTTTCTCTATGTCTCATGCCGAGCCAGAAACAACGGCAGAGGGAGCGAGGGACGGGGCGACCAAAATGTTGGGGCGCCGAGCAGGCACGGTCAATCTGTGAAAGCTTGCTGCTAGTGCCGTGGGAGGGGCGCTTGTATCTCTGCATGGTGATGGCGCTGTAGAGGTACTTGGCCGCCCACACCGTTGCAAACCAGAATTTTTCTCGACTTTTATCTTATCAGCTCGGCCCTGTGTACCGCCTTTTTTTTCTTTCCCATGCCATCTCTCTTCCTCCCCCACTGATTTCAAAAGAGTCATCCGCTCTTGTCCTCCTCCCCAGACGCTTCAATCGGGATTCAAAAGGGCGAGCTTGCCAGCGGGACGGTGCCATTCACGCATTGAACCGCCTGCAACACCGCTGCGATGCCTGCCAACTTTTCCATGGCTGCCAGCCTAGCTGGCCGAGCTCCGGCTCTGCTCCGACACGGGCGTCGCATCCCTCGAGCTCTGCCCACTCGATCTTTCTCTTCGGCCACCCTTTCCACCCGTGGCCGTTTCTCCATTGCCGCTACCAAGCCCGCGCAGTCGAAGCGCTTGGGAACGGTCTCAATTGTTCGTCCTTACAGCTCCGCGGCCGATTCCGCACCAAACCCCAAGGCCTATATCGATAGCGGGGTCATCAAGCCCAAGCAGACTGTCAATGTCAAGAAGGTGCTGGTCATTGGCAGCGGTGGTCTAGCCATTGGCCAGGCTGGCGAGTTTGACTACTCAGGTTTGTGATTTTCCTGCTGTCTCAATTCCCCTTTGAGCAAGAAGGGGTCTTGTGACTCATTCCAAATTGCGCGGTGAGAGCTGACACCAGTTTCAAACAACAGGATCCCAGGCCCTCAAGGCCCTCAAGGAGGCCGGTGTTGCCTCTGTGCTCATCAACCCCAACATCGCTACTATCCAGACCAACCACAGCCTCGCTGACGAGGTTTACTACCTCCCCGTCACCCCTGAGTATGTCACCTATGTCATTGAGAAGGAGAAGCCCGATGGCATTTTCCTGTCCTTCGGTGGCCAGACCGCACTTAACCTTGGTGTTGAGATGCAGCGACTTGGCCTCTTCGAAAAGTATGGCGTCAAGGTCCTTGGTACCAGTGTGAGGACCCTGGAGCTGTCCGAGGATCGTGACCTGTTCGCCAAGGCTCTTGAGGAGATTGAAATCCCCATTGCCAAGTCCATTGCCGTGGGCACCGTAGAGGAGGCCATTGACGCCGCCGAGAAGGTCGGATACCCCATCATCGTCCGTGCCGCCTATGCCCTCGGTGGTCTGGGATCTGGTTTCGCCAACAACGAGGAGGAGCTTCGCAACATGGCCGCCCGATCTCTCACCCTTTCCCCCCAGATCCTTGTCGAGAAGTCGCTCAAGGGCTGGAAGGAGGTCGAGTATGAGGTTGTCCGTGATGCCAACAACAACTGTATTACCGTGTGCAACATGGAGAACTTCGACCCCCTGGGTATCCACACTGGTGACTCTATTGTCGTTGCCCCCAGTCAGACTCTGAGCGATGAGGAGTACCACATGCTCCGAAGCGCTGCCATCAAGATTGTTCGACATCTTGGTGTGGTTGGTGAGTGTAACGTCCAGTACGCTCTCCAGCCCGATGGCCTGGACTACCGTGTCATCGAGGTCAACGCTCGTCTCTCCCGATCTTCCGCTCTGGCTTCCAAGGCTACTGGTTACCCCCTGGCATATACCGCTGCCAAGATTGGTCTTGGACACACCCTCCCTGAGCTGCCCAATGCTGTTACCAAGACCACCACTGCCAACTTCGAGCCTTCCCTCGACTACATTGTCACCAAGATCCCTCGATGGGATTTGTCCAAGTTCCAGCACGTGAAGCGTGATATCGGCAGTGCCATGAAGTCTGTTGGTGAGGTTATGGCTATTGGTCGTACCTTTGAGGAGTCTTTCCAGAAGGCCATTCGCCAGGTTGACCCCCGATTTGTCGGCTTCCAGGGCGACAAGTTCGAGGACCTCGACTTCGAGCTTCAGAACCCCACTGATCGCCGATGGCTCGCTGTTGGCCAGGCCATGCTCCACGAGAACTACTCTGTCGAGAAGGTTCATGACCTGACCAAGATTGATAAGTGGTTCCTCTACAAGCTGCAGAACATTGTTGATTGCACCCGAGAGCTTGAGGCTGCTGGTAGCCTGGAGGCCCTTAAGAAGGACCAGGTTCTCAAGGCTAAGAAGATGGGTTTCTCTGACCGACAGATTGCCCAAGCTGTCAAGAGCACCGAGGACGAGGTCCGAGCCTACCGATTGTCTTTTGGTATCCGCCCCTGGGTGAAGAAGATCGACACTCTTGCTGCCGAATTCCCTGCTGATACCAACTACCTTTACACCACCTACAACGGTTCTTCTCACGATGTCACCTTTGAGGACAACGGCACTGTCATTCTTGGAAGCGGTGTTTACCGAATTGGTAGCTCCGTTGAGTTCGATTGGTGTGCCGTTAGCGCCACCCAAGCTCTCCGACAGATGGGCGAGAAGACTGTCATGATCAACGTAAGTTGAAAGCAATTGTTTTTTTTTTACTTACCTGGATACACCTGCTAACTCAAATCTAGTACAACCCTGAAACCTACAGTACTGATTTCGACACTGCTGACAAGCTCTACTTTGAGGAGTTGAGCTACGAGCGAGTGATGGATATCTATGAGCTCGAGAATGCCTCCGGTGTTGTGGTCTCTGTCGGTGGTCAGCTTCCCCAGAACATTGCTCTGCGACTCCAGGAGACTGGTGGTGCCAAGGTTCTCGGAACCGACCCCCGGGACATCGACAAGGCCGAGGATCGTCAGAAGTTCTCCGAGATCCTTGACAGCATTGGAATTGACCAGCCTGCCTGGAAGGAGCTTACCTCCGTCAAGGCTGCCGAGGAGTTTGCTGATGAGGTTGGCTACCCCGTTCTCGTCCGTCCCAGTTATGTTCTGTCCGGTGCTGCCATGACTGTCATCCGAAGCCAGGAGGACCTCAAGGACAAGCTTGAGGCCGCCAGCAATGTTTCTCCCGACCACCCTGTCGTCATCAGCAAGTTCATCGAGGGCGCCCAGGAGATTGATGTCGATGGTGTTGCTTCCCAGGGCAAGCTCGTTGTCCACGCCGTCAGTGAGCACATTGAGCAGGCTGGTGTCCACTCTGGTGACGCTACTCTTGTCCTCCCCCCTGCTGGCCTTGATGAGACCACCATGGCCCGTGTGAAGGACATTGCTGAGCGTGTTGCCAGCGCCTGGAAGATCACCGGCCCCTTCAACATGCAGATTATCAAGGCTGAGGATCCCGAGGGTGGCGAGCCCCAGCTCAAGGTCATCGAGTGCAACCTCCGTGCCTCTCGATCCTTCCCCTTCGTCAGCAAGGTTCTTGGCACCAACTTCATTGATGTTGCCACCAAGGCCCTTGTCGGCAAGGATGTTCCTGAGCCTACTGATCTCATGGCTGTCAAGCGCGACTACGTTGCCACCAAGGTTCCCCAGTTCTCCTGGACCCGTCTGGCCGGTGCCGACCCCTTCCTTGGTGTTGAGATGTCTTCCACTGGTGAGATTGCTTGCTTCGGCAAGGACCTCGTCGAGGCCTACTGGGCTTCTCTGCAGTCCACCATGAACTTCCGCGTTCCCGAGCCTGGTGAGGGTCTCCTCTTTGGCGGTGACGTCTCCAAGCCCTGGCTCACCCAGGTCGTCGACTATGTTGCTCCTCTCGGATACAAGTTGTACGCTGCCAGCCCCGAGGTTAAGAAGTTCATCGAGTCGAGCTCCAAGCACCAGGTCGAGGTTGAGGTTATTGAGTTCCCCAAGGAGGACAAGCGAGCCCTCCGTGAGGTGTTCAAGAAGTACGACATCCGCGGTGCATTCAACCTTGCTCCTGCTCGTGCCAAGACTGTTTTGGATGTTGACTATGTCATGCGCCGAAACGCCGTCGACTTTGGCGTCCCTCTGTTCATGGAGCCTCAGGTATGTTGATATTCCATAGCATCCCCCCCCCCCTTTTTTTTTTTTTTTTTGAGAACCAATCAACTAATTAATCATACAGACCGCCATCCTCTTTGCTCAGTGCATGAGCGAGAAGCTGCCCCGACCCGAGGGCATCCCCTCCGAGGTCCGCCAGTGGTCTGACTTCATCGGGGGCAAGCCCCTGTAAACATCCCGTGGCGTCTAATTACGGGAAGGGAAATGGCGTTTTGTTTCTGGAACTTTCCGATACCACCCCTTTTTGCAGGGAGCGCGGTGCTGTGACGACGATGGGATTTAGGAATGATAGAAATGAGGTGATTGACACGAGTGTTGGTGTAGGAAAAGGAGGGAAACTGGGAGGGAAACTGGCAAAAGGAGAAAGTTTTTGCTTCCCAGTTTACGTGTTTTAACATATTTATTGATGATTTTGAAAGAATCTCCCCTGTTATGTAAAAGCTGGAGTCTGGAGACTAAAAATTGTATGTTCATTATTGGCACCGCTTCCGCTGTATAATTTCATTGTACAGTAGCGTGCAAAAGGTTCTGATCTGGCGTGATGTCCTCCCATACCATGCAGGCTGAAAGCCGAGTGAGAGTGTTTCGACATTCAATATTGCCGAGTAAGAGAGAGTGCCCTATGGGTTTGTGATGGATCTGACTCAGAGCATGTGTCGAGCTCTGTACAAGCTGTTTGAGGTCCCATACAGTCTGGTCACTTCGAGTTCCATGTTTGCTTTTAGTTTCTTTCTCGATCCACAAGTGGTCTTCTCTATTTTCCTTTCAGAAGCACTTACGCATGGATCGCGGGTGTTTTCAGGTGACTCCCCTCGGCTCATAGGTGCCTGGCAGTTCGTTGTCCCGCCTTGAGATGTCACTTGGGGCGACTGCATCTTGCACCCCAGTCGCGCTCGTGAATCACTGTTTCTGCCAACTGCTGGCAGTGACAAGGCTGTTTGTTAGTGCTTGTGCGTTGTTGTTGCAGTATTTATACCTTCTCGCAACCTTCCTCCTTCTATCGAGCTCAACCCTTTGATCTCAACTTCTTGGCATGTGGCAACTTTCAGTAGAATCTAACTCTCTACCAATACTGCTAGGTAGTTCTCAGCACATTTATATCCCTCTTTGCATTTGCTTGATCAGCCACGCGTTCCCAAGATGTCCGCCGAAACCCCAGAGATGGCAGAGAACTACCAGAAAGGCTCCCGATGCGACGAACCATCGGCCAGAGAGGAGCCCCCAGCCTCGTCAACTGCTTCTGATGACGTGCCCTATAAGCGGGCAACCGCTGAACACACTGTCTCCTCAGACAGCCCGATACTGTGCGTTTTCACCAACCCCTATACTGTTTCACTGCTAATTTCCTTCTAGCTCCAGGTGGGATCAAACACTTTCGCTGCGCCGCCGCGCCCAGCTGCGCCGCGCCCGAGAGCGCCGCCGCATCCTCGATACATTTGACCGGAATATACGCCTTGACATGGCCAATTCACTTCACTCAATTGCTCGCACGCTTTCTTTCGCAGTCAAGCTTTATCAGCTCTCTGTCAGTGGGCTTCCCTCCTGACAACGTATAGCCGGCTAACCATTCCTCCAGCTTGGCTATGACCAGGATCTGAACTTGGATCTAGGCGAACGCCCCGACCTTTCCATCAACCTTGCTTCTATTGACGTAGACAGCAGCGAAGACGGATCATGGTAAAGCCTTGGCTAGATCTTCACCGGAGCCTTGTTACCGCTTGAAGCACAGTATTGATATTTCCAACTTCTTCATTTGGAGGCGTCTTCTCTATTCTTATTGGCCTTGGAATCCATATTCTTTCCTCTGCTTAGGGGTGTCCCCAAGTATATAAGGCACGAATGATAATTCAGTGGCACCTTCGCTTTACCACCCTTCGCGTGTTCTTTTATTGACATCTCCAACAGACGTGATTACTGCCTCCGCTGGTTCCACCTCTACCACTTTGTCTTGCTGTACAAGGTATTTGGGAACACAATAAAAACAAGGGTGTCTTTGGACGAACAGAGCTAGTTTCGGGGACTTTGATGATGACATTGGTTAATCAATAGCCTTTAATTCCCACCGCTGTTTCCCATATCTACGTATTGGCATAAAGAAAATGGCAAAAAGTTCCACCACACCGATATTTCGAACTCCTTTGTCCCTGCTGTCTACCTTTTCCGGCCCTTTTCTTGAACCCGCGTTCATTGAACACACCCGCCACCTCAACTGCGAGCGGTTTTGTAACCAGGAGAATTCTCAGTATGGGTTCAAATTTACCAGCTTGTCCCGGTTGTCGCTTCTACAAACAACAGCTCAACATATCTCTACTAGTCCAGTGAGTCTATCTAACTTATAACCCCGACACGGGGGGGTAGGTGGGATAGGACATTGAATTCTGGGAGAGGTACGACACGCCGGCGTACGTACATTTTGTTTGGGAGCGTAGTCTTGAGGGATAAAGCGGACTTGACATATGTTGTAGTACATGAGGTTGGTGCGAAAGAAAAAGCCATTCTCGGACGTTAGAATCAGCAACTGTGGGCTCTGGAGGCTTGCGGCTTTGATAAGGAACCTCTGGTTGAACTAGAACATTGTCTCGTTCAAAATTCTCCTTGTTCCGCAGCCATGGAATCAAGTTAATGTGATTTGATTTGTCAACACTACGCTAGGCTCCTCTTTTCAGTGAACAAAGACGACCAGATGCAAGGCAAAGCACCATGGCCTGCACCTATAAAATAGTTCCGAGTGCAACAAAGCCTGAAAACTGCAATTACCCGCAGCTCTTGAAGGAATGCAATCTCTGGCGAGGCACCCCTGAAAATAAAAACGAGCACAATGTGTGAGCAATTTTTTAAATACACGTGCAAGTGCACCAGTCAAAGATATATAGAATGTCGTCGCAACCAACGTTACCAACAGAGTCCTATTCGGCAATTCTTCGAGTGTATTGGGTCTACAAAACCATCAAGATGCACAAGAGTTATCCCAGGTGTCAAATATAAGGACAAGATGTGTAAAAAATGCATATCTAGGTTAATGAAGAACCCGACGGTCAACTCATACTGGGATCTGAAACATCAACCTCTGGCTCCACCATCGAATAATGAGAAAAGTTCTGCGAAGAAACAGCATCAATGCGACCCGAGAAATACATATAGGCGTGCAGATAATGTTCTCCAAAGGAACATGGCCAAGGTCAGTCCAGCTCCTCAGCCCCAAGGTGCTCCTCGGGACAGGCGGATCTCCCGAGTCCAGGGCAGCGACAACCTAAGAGGCATCTCTGAGGACCAAAACTTCATTATGATAGCGTTCGATTCTTTAGAGTGCTGCCATTCACCGATTCCCTATCAGGGTTAGGCTGCATCTAACGCACCGACCACTCCATTAATATTGCAGTAATGGGGAAAGTGAGGAGGAAGATAGTCTGTTTGATATCTATGCCATCAATCTTTTGAAATGAATAGAACATATTTTCTTATGTGGGCGGAGGAGTCGGCAGGGAATCAGGAAAGGAAAGGCCCTGACACAACTCCATGTAAATGTTCCAACTATATCGACCATCTTTAAATACAATTTCCTTTGTCTCTGAGCTATTCTTGTGGGCACCTCTCATCTTGACAAAAACTTATTCATCATACAAAGTTCCCACCATATGACTACGCATGCTGTTTGACAACATCACTGTTCCCGAAATTGGAAACGCAGTGATGAGAACCTGGAAGACAATCGCAAAACGCTCAAATGCTAAAAAGGGGGGTTGGTGATGTCTTTTTACCCCCGATAGGATACATAGCTACTGTTCCTCTCATGAATGACCGCTGGGTATTGTTTCAACCCGTGAGGCCGCCGGTGTTCCTAGAGACACAGTAGCGTTGATATAGTGACGCCTAGCTTTAAACTGGGTCGGATAGAGATACTGTGACCCAGTAGTTTGACCACGCAATGAACTCGTGTTGTAGGGGACACAATACCTGGTAAGACGTCTATTGCGCCTTTCCATTCTTCGACTTGCCCTTAAACTTTGCAATCTCCTGCTGGACCTTCTTCTCGACACGGGCTTGTAACTCGGGACGGTAGCCGAGCTTGAAGAGTAGTTCAAGCCAAACAAACATGGGAGCTAGAAAGATGGCCTGAATAAGATTGTCAAGAAGGGCTGGGGCACGGCCCTCAAAGGCGCCGTGCCCAACAAATTGCAAAATCCAACAAACAATGTGAAGGATCAAAGCACCCTGAAAGGTGGCATCTGGGCTCTGAGAGCGCAAGTAGTTGCCGTATGCGGCCCCGCCCATGCAAACAAGAGCCAGGAGGAAACCGGCGAAGGGTTCGAGAAGAAGATAGAGGCCGGAGTAGACAAAGGCGGCGATTGTACCAAGGTTAGCCTCAAGATACGGCAGTGTGAGCCATGATGGAGTCTTAATGAGAGTTCCTGTATATGTAGCCTAAGAAGGAATGTTAGGACATGCGGCAATGCAACGTAGGGTGGCTTCGGGTTGCCCGGCAAGGTTGTTGTGGATGTGAGTGGGAATAGAGAGGGCACAACTCACCAAAGTAAAAGCAGAAATGAGAATTAGAGGGACGCAAATCATATGGATGACAATATTGACCTGGTTGTGATGGTAGGCACCATACTGCGAGCGATGGTCAGCGGAATTCAATAGTGAGTAGCTTTTCAGGCTGGGCCATGGATAGGGGAGTGGGTTGAAGGTATAGAAAATCTATGAATGGACGGAAACAGCTTACAAAGGTCAGGTGGTGCTCAAGGTCCAGCGTCATGGTGAGAGTATGAGATGAGAGTAGTGATGCTAGAACAGGTTGAGGACACCACGGAGTGAGCGGGAGTCACGGGGAGACAGCAGTGCGCGCCGGATACGAAAATAAGCAGCAAAGCGAGCCGGCGGATGCAAGCGCCACAGCAGGTGAGAATGGTCCGTGAGATTTGGTTGGGGTTCCGGCGCGAGAGCGGATGCGAACCAAAGGTGCAAAAGCCGGGGGATGGAGGCGAGGGGGATGCAGTCGGGGGTTTGTGGAATGCGGCGGGAGAATGGAAAAGACTATTACGCCAGGACCGAGTCGAGTGGCGGAAGTTCAAGACAGAAAAGTGAACGTGACGAGCAAGACAGGTAGGCGTGGGATGGATGGATGGGCGAGAAATGAGTGGAAGGGTGTCACAATATGGAGTGGACAAAAAAGAGGAGAAGCGAAGTGATGAATGGCCCAAAAGGTGGTGGAAGGTGAGTGTGAGTGTGGTTGCGTTATTCATGTGCCATTTTTTTGTGCCCGCTGCGCCTGCGTGTTTCTCCCTGGCTTCAGAGGTGCAGCGGCGTGGGGCGGCGCCCCGGGGCAGCCCCTTCCTTTTCTTCCGGGCAAGGCGCTTGCTGTTTGATAGAGAGAGGAAGCAGTCTGAGCACGCAAAGCATGTGAGAGCAAAGACAAATGCTTGGGTCCATCGGCAGCCATTACCTACGGTGTTTGTTCGTGTCGGATCGCGCCCATGGGTCCTGTCAGTACGCCCATTCTCTCTGGAGTCCCGTTGCGAGATTGCCCGTCAGGCCACTTTTGTTGACGTACATAGTAGGGGCCGCTACGTAGTGGTATTCAGGTACCCGCATACTTGAAGCACCAAGTGGATGGCATCTAATAAAATAGCCGACAGGCTGCTAATAGCCTGTATTGCACATACGATGCAGCCTCAGAGCGCGAGGTCAAGATGGGCACGATATCAACTTCCGCATCGGGACGCCGGAGGGTCGCTAATCCCCGTCCCATCCCACGAATGCACCACCTCTCATCTTCCAGCTCTGCCCTACCCATACCCAGCCGTGCTTCTTAGCTGCCATTAGCAGCCACCGCTGTCAAATGCGAGCTTATGATTGCACGGCCATGGACTGGTGGAACTGGGCCCAAGGGACAGGATGAATGGGCTGCCACTGGTGCCGAGCTCCAACCCCGGCATCTCGCGTCTGGAAAGACTCCGAATGGCTCGCCCCCCCAGGATTTCGTATTGTCTCAGCCTCACTCTCGCCAATTCTCCACGTCGCGTGCTCTCGTTTGGGCTAACACAACAAGAGGCTTCCAATTGCGGGAGGCAAATACAGACGAATCTGGATGAGGCCGATGCATGACACACCCACACATATGTTAGAAGGCCATGCCGAACTTCTCAACTTCAATTTCTTAGCTATGCAGCTGATGCAGATGCAGACGCAGGCACCAGTGGGGAAAATACAACAGCAGCACCAGCGACATGATCCAATTTTTTGCACAATGCAGCATTAATTTTATCCCACTGTGAAGAGATGCCTATCATTGAACAGGGTGCTTGAGCAAAATGGAAGCTCCTTGCCTTTGTGGTGCACGGACCACCCACTCGCATCTCCCATTTGCGAACGCGCTCAACCGCCACTGGACAAGATTTCTGCCGCCACGGCCTTCAGCCTCGCCTCCCCCGACAAAGCCTCCTTCATCGCACCCATTCTCCCACGATCCGCTCCATCTGCGTCGGCAAGGCCACCGGCGCAACCTCCACTCGACGCTCGACGACGGCGGGTGTTTGTGTGTACCGGTAGCCAGGTGTCTTAGCCCTTGCGCTTGCCCTTGCGCCGCCTTCGCTTCGATCCTTTCATCGATTCCTTCTTTTCACCACGCGACGCCCGCCCCGTGAGCAACCGGCAGCTCCTCGCGACCTGACGCTCTTTCTTCGCCCACGCTCCGTCGCGTAACCATACTGCCCTGGCATCAACATCACCTTGGTCTCAATCGCGCTGTTGGAGTCTTTGGAAGATTATATTGGCACCGATATTCGAATCCGAATCCCACCCAATCTCGACCATACATAACCCATCGCATCTTTGTCAACCCCATCAAGGCCCCTCAACATCTGCACATACTCGTTGATTCATACTTATACTTCATCATGTTCTTCCTTTACAACATGGAGCGCAGGGTCACCCTGCACCCGTCCTACTTCGGCCGCAACATGCACGACCTCGTGACAAGCAAGCTACTCAAGGACGTCGAGGGTACATGCGCTGGCAGCTACTACATCATTTCCATCATGGATACTTTTGACATCTCAGAGGGCCGCATCCTTCCCGGAAACGGATTGGCAGAGTTCACAGTTGGATACCGTGCGGTTGTGTGGCGGCCTTTCAAGGGCGAGACGGTATGACGGTTCGCCAAATCGCCATCGTGCAGCTAGCTGACCCATCTCAGGTTGATGCTGTCGTCTACTCCATCAACCCCCAGGGCTTCTTTGCCCAGGCAGGTCCCTTGCGACTCTTCGTGTCGGCTCATGTAAGTTCGGGGTCTTGGCTCGGCAGTGCAAAACGTGAGGCTAACGCCAGATGCAGTTGATTCCCAGTGACATTAAATGGGATCCCAATGCCACACCGCCCCAGTTCACCAACAACGAGGACACGGTTATCGAACCAGGGACGCACGTCCGTGTCAAAATCATCGGCACCCGTACCGAGGTCGGAGAGATGTGGGCTATTGGCAGCATCAAGGAGGACTACCTGGGGTATGTGGAATAAATATTGACATGTTTCTGATGACATCGCTCACACATTCTTCAGATGCCTCCAGGACTAATGAACTTGATGACGAATGAACACACCCGATTTTAAATTGTTTACAGTTGTCTTTCTTAAACCAGTCGATTTACACTTGAACCTCTACGACATAGACCAAATCGTTTTCCGTCCATGTTTTGTGGCAGCGGCACGAAATTTTGGCTACTTGAATATTGGGCTGCATAATGCTCCCGAGGCTTGGTGATTGGACAGGGGAGCTGGGCTTGGGCTATCCGGATGTAACAAGCACGGCGTCTTCGTCATGCCGAGGACGGTTACTGTCGGGTGCTCTCGTGGCTTCCATCTCGGATGTGTGTGGCAAGATATCATTTTGCCTATGCCCAGGCCGTGTGTGATTAGATCTTTTTAGAGGCGAGACTTAGAAATTGAAAAGCAGATACCCAATGTGCACATGCTTTCATGATGCACAATCCGGCTTAGAACTCGTAGCTTCAGACGCATCACTACTTCGGCTGCGCATCCCGACGCCATGCATCGGGTTGGCCTGATGATCTTGTCCTGCAACACCCCCACACCACCCCAGAATCTCCCCCACCCTGGGGAAGCCTCCGGGGCGGGCATCAGAACCCCTCGCCAATTCAAACCTCACATTGATAGTTTGTCAACAGTACTTGTTACTTCTTTACTGTCCCGTGGTCGTTCCCCAAGGACCAATTTAGTCGGGTTCCCATTATCCGCTTCCGCAATCTTGCCACCCTCAAAGCTTAATACGTACATCATGAACGCCCTCGCATCTCACTCACTTCGCCTGTGTGCTTCATTGTCCACAAGGAGCTCATTTCGCGTGCGGGGCGCCGTGAGAAACGTGTCCACGATGCAGGCGTCGAACCGTGTGAGGACAGCACTGAGCGAGGGCCGGACTTCTTTTGGTGCTTGGCAGATGATCCCCAGCGCAAACATGTCCCGGGTGCTGGCACGTTCTGGAGTTGATTGGGTATTGGTGGACTGTGAACATGGAAACCTAGACGGTACCAATGCCCCCCCTTTTTTTCAATTGCCTATTACATGGGCTATATATGAACAATGTTGCTGACAGATGATGCAGACGGGGCAATGCATGATGCTGTACCAGCGATTGCGGCGCTGGGTGTGTCACCCATCGTTCGACTCCCTGATATGCAAGGATGGATGGTGAAGCGTAATTTTCATGCGCCAATACGGCTTTGACTCGAATGGCTAATTGGGTTCCTTTAGGTGCTCTCGATAGCGGAGCGCATGGTGTGCGTACATGCGTTGTCCTTAATACTATAGTTGGTCAAGCTAACAATTCTCCAGATCGTAGTGCCACTACTTCGCACAGCCGACGAGGCTAGGCAACTTGTACAATCTGCTAAATTCCCGCCCTGGGGGAAACGTGGTTTCGGTTCTCCCATTGCCCCAGAGCGCTTCAATCCTGTTCCCAGTTTCACCGAGTACCTTCAACAGGCAAATGATGCCCTCTTGACTATTGTTCAAATTGAGACGAGAGAGGCTCTTGAATCTGTTGACGAGATTGCTGCGGTTGAGGGTATTGACGTTTTATTCATTGGACCATTTGATCTGGGTTAGTATTGTTGCTCTTAGTTTCACGGGCGTAGATGGTCTAACTAGCTACAGGTAACAACATCGGCCATCCCATCATCGACGGCGTCATGGCCCCCGAACTTAAGGAAGCAATTGCCAAAGTCCTCGCTGCCAGCAAGAATGCAGGCAAGAAATGCGGCGTTTATTGCACTGGAGGCGAGCAGGCAAAGTTGTTTGCGGATCAAGGATTTGATATGATGAATGTGGTGACGGATTATACGGCTCTGGATTTCACAGCCAAGGAACAGTTAAGTTTTGCCAACGGAAGCGCAAAGCCCGCAAGAGGAAAATCATATTAAGAAGAAAGATACCACATCTGGAGAAGTGAATAATTAGCTCTGCTCAACTTTGTCCATCTTCGCCTCGACTTGCTCGACGGTGAAGCGGTGCATAAGTTTGACAGCTTTCCCAGACTTAGCTGGATCCTCTTCGGGAGCTGTAGTTTTGCTGATGTGGATCTGGTATTGAGGTCAGCAAGGCATGAGGTCAATTGAGGAAGAATTTCGAGCATACAACGGGGACGTCAAAATCGTAGAGGTTCCTCCATGCCTTGGACTCGGGTTCGGGGGCGTCGACGTTGATCTCTTTGTAGGAAAAGGGGCGCTTATCCCAAACATTTGATAAGACGCCTTTGGCTTGGCTACACAGGCCGCAAGTTTCACGAGTGAAGAAGGTGATTCTGCAGGGTAGCTGCAGAAGACGACGAGTAGCGAAAAACATGATGGAGACGATTGGTTTTTTTAAGTAAAAAAAAAAAAGAGGCTGTGATGAGAGTGCAGACTAATGTGTATTTTCCGGGAGCACATCCAATGCTGGGGGACTTAGCGGTAGCTAATAGTCGTTGACAGCATGCAAAAATGTGGTTCGACTTGGTTCAGAGCTTCTCTGTTGCTGTAAGCAGTGAGGTTCGGTGAGCTAACCACGGGCTAATCGCATATTTCCACTGAAACTCCAACCCCGCACTGAAAACGGAAGGCGGTGAAGGCCAAGGAACTGAAGCTCCTGCGCTTCAGCGTCATCAGGCTTGGGAATTCTAGAAGCTCCCACCCCACCAGCCAGTTGGTATAGCCATCCATCCTTTTAGCGGGCACTTCGACACCCAATTTTTGAACTTGTGAGAGATCAAACCGAGCTAGTCCTGCATTCATTTTGCATCATGGCCCAAAAGTGTGTCCATCAGGGTTGTGGAAAGGAGTTTACGGACCCTACCGAGAAGTGCGAGTACCACCCTGGTCCTCCCGTTTTCCATGAGGGGCAGAAAGGTGAGCCGGGGTCTCTACCGGATGGAATCCCATCTGAATGTTTACGTGCTGACTATTGTAGGATGGAAATGTTGCAAGCCACGCGTTCTTACCTTCGATGAGTTTATGGAAATCCCCCCTTGCACCACAGGCACCCACTCCACCACTGATAAGCCCCCGGAGATCGAGGAAAAGCCTAAGGAGGACGAGGCGGCCATAGCTAAGAAGATCGAATCGCTCAACGCTGCCCCAAGCCGTGCACCTATCCAGCCAGCCCAACATGCTCCGACGCCGCCTCCTCCCCCCCCGGAGGACGAAGATGACGACCCAAGCCTCGAGATCCCCGACGGAGCTATCTGTAAGCGAAAGGCATGCGGGGCGTCATACAAGAAGGGTAGCTCTAGAGATGATGAACAGTGCGTGCACCACCCTGGGGTGCCAATTTTCCACGAGGGAAGCAAAGGATACTCTTGCTGCAAGAGGAGAGTCTTGGAATTCGATCAGTTCATGAATATCGAGGGATGTAAGACAAAGACCCGACATTTGTTTGTTGGAAGCGGCGAAAAGGAAAAGGCTCAGACGGGCGGTGAAGAGATCCTGTCTACAGTTAGGTGAGACGAACCCATCTGAGATTCGCTGATTATCTTTCGCTAACATAGTCTCAGACACGACTTTTACCAAACCCCGGCCAACGTCATTGCTTCTTTCTTCCTCAAGAAGATTAGCAAGGACACAGCCAAGGTCGAATTCCAGGAGAAGCAATTGGTGCTGGACCTTGTCACGACAGATTCGCCACCCAAGAGGTACAAGGCGGACGTGCCGCTCTTTGCCACTATCGACACTGAAAAGTCGGCGTTCAAGGTTTTGGGAACAAAGCTGGAGCTGACCTTGGTCAAGGCGGACGGCGCGTCGTGGCCAGTCTTGCGAAGTGACGAGGCCTTGACTGGAGAAATCCTGCAGGTCGGTCGGGCTGGTCGAGCTTGACAGCCGAGAGAGGCAGCCATGTACAGTAGAGGTGGGTGTTCTCGGAATGGATGTACATGAGGGATGATGCTATGTGGAGTTGAACGAGCGATGAGTACGCGGCGTTGTGAGAGAAATAAATGATGGCTTCCACAGTGGAATCATCCTAAAATGGGCGCAATGTGATTTGAGTTAGAAGGCATGGATGGGACGGGCGAGATGAAAGGCGGGGGGTGGGGGTTTGCACACAACTTTGAGAGACGATGCGAAACCGAAAATCATACCGAATACAGCCAATTATTTAAATTAGAAGATTGATTGATTAGAATAGTTATCAATCTGTGCCAAGTACGAGGGGATAGACTTTGCTGAGTCCCCAGTGGTATCCTCACGACTATGCTCGGTTTGGAATTCAGAAAGTTAGCACCCATGGCTGTTCTGGGTCCCCTAGCCTCCCCATATTTACCCTTTGGTTTCACACTGGTTTGTCCCAGCGGCGTACTAGTGCCCTGGAAATTGAGATGAGAGTTCCACCACAGAATATGGTGGTCCCTGCCCATATCCAAGATCCTCCGTATCCCATGTCGAGCTTCCTCAAGGCTCCGGCAATCGGTGGACCAAATAGGGATGCCACGGACACGACCGAAAAGGCCATTCCGAACCTCGTCCCGATCTTGCTCGCGTCGGCCGTCAGCCTGACAAAGACCGTTGGCTGCAGTGCGAAGAATGAGCCCGTGAAGAAGCCCTGGAAGACAATGGCCGCGATGACGCGCGCCGTCGTCTTGGCCGTCAGGAGGCAGAGGCAGCAGACGGAGAGGGCAAAGGTCGTGACGATGATCATGTTCATGGGCCCAACCCGCTGCGCCAGGAGACTGGGGAGAATTCGGCCGAGGACGGAGCTGGCGTTGAGTATGGCCAGGATGTAGAGCGCAAAGCTAGACGAGACAATGCCCTCGGCTACTGCGTAGCTCCCAATGTAGACAAAGGGCGTGTACATTCCCAGAAACACGAAAAAGCAGCCGCCCAAAAACAGGAGATATGGCCAGTCGCGAAAGGCCGTCGTATCGATAAGGGATCGTCTTTTGCGATTATTGGATGCGTTGTCCCTGGCCGTCATGATGAGGTTGGCCAGCGCCAAGAGCACCAGTAGGAGCAGGGCTAGCACGCGGACGGTCCATGGCAAGCCAATTTTCGGATACAGCTCTCGTATCATGATTGGGAGAAGAACGCTATTGGGTGCAACGTAAAGTTAGTCTCAGCTTTCATTGTCAGCCCATTAAGGGCGGGGGGATGAAACGAAATCGAAGGAGAAGAGAAAAAAAAAAAAGAAAGTGCTTACCCCCCCAATCCGCTTCCAGAGGCCGCGATGCCGTTAGCTAGAGGAAGCTTGGTGGTGAACCACAGCGAAGTGACTGCGACGCAGAGAAGCGACAGGCACCCTGCACCCACGCCCACCAACACGCCCTGGGTCAGAAACAGCTGCCAGAGCTCGGTGCATAGGCTTTGCAGAACCGTGCCGACCACAATCAGGAGCGAACCAACAGCCAGAAGAAGGCGGAAATAGCCAGCATCGTAGATTGGTCCCGCAAAGACGCCCAGAAACACCATGAGAAAGGTCTGTAGCGACCCCACGATGGAGATTTTGAAGGCCGATTGGCCTTTCAGGAGGTCCTCCTCATAGATTGTCTGGAAGCTGCCGAAACTGGATATGAGACCTCAACGCGCAGCCATTGTTAGCAACCCCCCCGTGTTGTAAGCATTTTGCCCGGCTGGACATTGATGTCGCATCAAACTCACCCCATGTTGCAAAGTAGACGGAAAAGGAACCGACGACTTGGAGCCAGGCAACGTATCCTCCATTGGGAATCGTCGTGGAACTCGCCTCTGCACGACTCGTCACTCTCGGTTCTGCGTCGTCTGTCACTACCACGGTGTCATCAGAGGACCCTCTGGACGTGTCAGTCTCGGGCCTTCCCATGCTTCAGCCTTTCTTTTTTTGTTTTTGTTTTTTTGCCAATTCAGGAAATGGCAGGCGTTCCCCGGCACGAGGACGAGGAGTTGGGGGCCGTCAGTGTTTCAATGCCGCGCTCACAGCCGGAGCGCGGCCGGGGAGCGTCTCTTCTTCTAAGGCATTAGCCGCGGAAGTCCACGGCCTGGCGTGCTGTGCCACCATCGCAATCGGCAAGCCAGTGCTATTCCCGTCGCGGTCGCAGAGGCGAGTCCGCGTATCGTCGTCATTTGCAGAGCCTTCTCTTGCTTTTATCCCACTCGGCCCATTTGTCAGGGCCTTGTTCTGCCGCCCGAAGGGGCCAACCCTCCGTCCAGCGTCGTACGTGACCTCCACCGTCCGTGGGGCCCGATCCGAAGGCAAGGAACCTTTAGCGACACGGCGGTGCCGACATGACCCCGGGCCGTACGCCGTTCTGCCGCCTATTGGTGGGCCGTGTCATGCCACTGCCCTGTCATGGCACTCAATTTCAACGTCAGCCGCAGCATACCTGGGGGTGGTACCTGCGTGGCCTACCCTCTTTTTTTTTTTTTTTTTCTTTCTTCCCTTTCGGTTTCTCTCTTTTATTACTCTAAAAGTTAGAGTTTACTCCCCGGTTCTGAAACACAATATTTCCGGGTGGATTAATAGTATGATCTTCGTCGCTACGGAAAATTTCCTGTGTGGTTGAAATAGAAAGAAACGCTGCTCCTTGTTTACTATTCATTGTCTAGTCTAGTCGCACAGAAAAAGCTTCGCCCACTGCCACTTATGTAAATATTCCCCCCCCGCTACGACAGATCTGCCAGGTACGACTTCCACGAGTCGTCCCCACTCGATACATATCCGATGTACATATCGGGTCGCACAACCACCACAAACGAGTCGTCAGGCTTGACCCACTCCGCAGTGAATCGCTTCCCTGTAACTCCATTGTCTTGGCTCTCCCCATCCGCCTGCGTCTGGTCCTCGGATGTCGGCAGCACATGATACGACTCTGCAAGCGACCCGAAGTCGAACGACGCCTCTGGGTGTTGGCCGATGAAGAGGACAACAAATTTCCCGTAAGAGTACACGGTGTAGAGCCGAGTCGTCTCAGCTGCCGAAAAGGGCTTGATGATGATGTCAGGGCATCGGTGGCCAGCCTTCCAGATGTCGTGCTGCGATTCCTTGACAAGCGGGGATGACATGCCGTCGTAGGAAACACCCATGCCTTGCAATCCCTGTTAATCACACCAACCCCGGAATAATGTTGCAGTGTAGAAGCACTTACCCGTGATATATGCCGCGTTGCGCTGAATCGTGTTCACGTACTTGCTGGCCTCGCGCACCGTGTCTCGCACAAGCTCGGCTGCCACTCCAATAATCTCGGCGGCCGTGGTCCTGCGCTCAATGTCGTAGCTGCGGATGAGCTTCTGCGCCGTCTCCTGTGTCTGGCCGGGCTTGACGGCCATGGCCACACGCCATGCAAGGCCAAATGCATCGGCAATGCCGGTGTTAAGACCCTGACCACCGTTGACGGAGTGCACGTGAGCTGCATCACCTGCGAGAAGAACCCGCCCGGAACCCTCCTTTGAAACAAAAGATGAGGCGATTCGTTCCTTGACTAAATTGTTGGAAAAAAAAAAGTTGTTAGTCTCCGCCAGCGTTTTTGGCCGTGGAAAAAATGAATCTGCACTTACCATCAAAAGTGCTGTACCACTCAGTCTTGATGAAATCTACGCGATAGGGAGCCATGTGCTTCTTGACAGACTCCTGGGCGAGTTCCTGGGTGACCTCGCCGTCGAGGAGCACGTAAAAGCGGCAGAGGCCGCGCTCCCGGGGGATCCAGGCAACCCGAGATTGGCCATCGAGCTCAAAGGTAATGATCTCCGGGCAAACCGGGAAGTCGGTGTCGATGAAAACATCGAGCACCGCCCAAAGCATCTCGGGCTTGGTTCCAGTAAAGGTAATCCCAAGAGAGTTGCGGACGGTGGACCTGGCACCGTCGGCGCCCAGGGCGTACTTGCTACGGATCTTGCGCCCGCTCTCGGTTTCAATTTCAACCGAATCCTCGCTTTCGGATATGGTTGAGACCTTCTCGTTGTAGTAAATTCTACCTTCGAGGTCCTTTGCAATCACTTTTTCCACGACGGGCTGGCCGATCATGAGAAAGTTCTTGTGCAGGGCGTGCTCAATGCTCACCCACCACTGGTTCTGACGGGACTTGAACTCTCCATTGCTAAAGGTAGAGCTTGCTATTAGGGGCGTTAGTACCGGCCACGTGAGAATGTGCGAGGGTGGGTTAGCTCACTGTTGCACTTGAGGCCCTGAGGCAGAAGCTCATCTAGAAGGTTGGCTGCCTCAAAGTACTGCTGTGTTCGAGCGTTCAGGGCATCAGCACGACCTAGGTCGAGGGTTGTGGGCTTGGCATCTGTTTCATATTCAGTCAGCTATCTGTATTGTTGGACTCCCTCAGGTTTCTTACCCAGAATTCTGACAGAAACTCCAAGACGATGGAGAAGGAGACCGGTAAAGAGACCAGTAGGTCCGCCTGTGATGGTGATTTAGCGAACCATGTTCCGTGAGTTGAAATGCAGAGTATCTCACCTCCAACAATGGCAACATCGACTTCTTCCATGATGACTGTTTGATTGGAAATAGAGAATACAGAGAAAGAGATTGGTGTTTTTCTCAAGTTAAGAAAAATAACCAAAAAGAGGGGGGATAATGATTCTTCCTGCTTTTTGTCTGAACAAGAGTCGAGATATCTTTGAAACGGATTAATGCCGCGACAGGCTTTCAATATAGTAACTCGGTTCGTTCACGACCAGAGCAACCAACTCCATGCCGGAATAAACGTAATGATTCACCCCCCCTGTCTCTGAATTAATCCTATCGTGTGGCCTGACGCACGCCCGGTTATCTCGGTGCCCGGACCGGCAAAGGCCATGGTGAAACGACTGCCGGGATCTCGTTTTCGTCAGCCAGGGCGATCCAGATGCTCCCACCTTCCTCTATTTTCGCGTCTTTTACTTGACGTCTACGTACCTCTTACAAGCGCGGCTCTTTCCGAAATGAAGCACGCGCGCGGCGCGGAGCCTCCTTGGCTGTTTTCCGGGCACTCTCCCGGAGATCGCTCGGTCCCGCACTGCCCAATTCAGCTAATGGTAACGGCCCGCACGGTTACATGAACCCCAGACCTTGATTCTTGCGGCAAAGGACCCGTTGTCAAGCTTCAGGGCCCTTGCACATGGTGATCGCCTCTGCCACCCAGTTACATCCATCCCGCGCAGGCCCCGCCATCGCTGCCTCTCAACTGCCATTTCCTCAGGTGGACTCGGGATGTGGGCACTGTTTTGGCTCACAATGCAAGGGCCTGGACATGCCACATATGGAGGCCCTTGCTAGCTCAACTGCCGATGGTAAGGCCGCATGATGACCTTGCTTCTCACCGTTCCAGCTTTTATCATGAACCCAACTAGCAACGTCGCATGGAGAACCTGCCAATTCCGACCATTCCCGTTCCCCATCGGGGAAGCCCGCATGGTTCTAGAAACGTACGTCGGTGACGGGCCAGAAGAGGGTCGTCAACGGGGCGCAACTGGGTGGCGAATGTTCCAAGTTGGTGTCGGAAGGATGACTATCGTGGTTGGCTGAGCGTCGCAACCGAGACCGAAGTGGATGGCTCGTCGTGGAGACGGATCTGGTTCGAGTTGCATAATGTGAACATGAGTTGCGAAGTTGATTGGAGACATTAATCCGATCGATTCTTGGTGATGATACGACGATCGAGGCGGAAATCGGCCCGCGGTGAAGCAGACGGTGAACCGAGCAACCGGTTATCCTCAAGTTCCTATATAGGTAGGTAGGAACTCCTTTCGGACCAACTGCATCTAGAAACAATCAAAAACCTTGATCCATACTCTTCAATAACTTTGACATCTCTTTCTTCAGAAGCTGTTTTGAGATCTTGACAGTGACTCACGATGATGTCAGTTGTTGAGCCCGTTGACCCCAGGTCTGCGCCCTTTGGGGTCGGTCCTGTTCCCAACGGCATCGCCAACGAAGACATTGACTCCTACACTGTCCTCGACACTTCTTCCTCTCCCATTCACAGCGGCAGCATGACTCCTTTCCCCGTTGCCCTCGACACCACCGTTCTTCAGACATCGGCCAAGATCTTGGAGATCATTGACCGGTATCGCATGGGAAAGGCCCAGAGCCTCGAAAACGGGGGCGATGAATCTGCTCTCAAGTTTATCACACTTACGTACACCCATGTCAAGGCTGGGCGACCAGTGCCCATGTGTCTGCCCGCATTCCCATTCAAGTCCCCAAACTCCACCAACAAGGTACTGGGGAAACTCCCAGACAAGGCTGAAGAGTTTGCCCTTGCTCGTCTGAATGGCCTTTGCCAGGCAATTTCTGATGTGTATCCTCCTGGAGCCCGACTGACCATCATCTCTGATGGTCTTGTCTACAACGGTACGCAGCGACAGAGAAGCCCCTGACGGGACCCTCCCCACTGACGTTTTCTAGACCTGCTTGGCGTGCCTGACAAGGATGTCTGGGCCTATGGTGAGACCCTTAGGAAGCTCGCCGAGGCCAAGGGCTTCAACAACATTGCCTTCTCCCGACTTCGGGACCTTGTAAACATTGAGCTCCCTTCCGAGTTCAATGAGATGACCTATGTCGCCAATGCCTCCAACTTCCGCCGCGCTCTTCTCAACAGCTTCTCCAAGCCTGACTGGAGCTGGGACGAGGCCCGCAAGAGCGAAGATGTCTGCATGACCTACCGAGGCTACATCAGGTTCCTCGAGCTTGATCTGCAGATTGTCTACCCTCTGCAGGAGGACCGCACCAAGTCCAAGTACAAGAAGGGCATCGAGTACATTGCCCGACAGATGATGGCCCGAGGCGATGTAAGTTATACATAGGTTTTCGCTTATACTTACGTAACTAACGTATTCGCAGGCCTTTGCCAACGCTGTTCGCCAAAAGTACCCCGACTACATCCGCCTGTCAATCCACCCCTCGACCGGCGCCAACAAGCTGTCTCTCAGCCTCCTCCCCACCGATACCTTCTACACTACCCCATGGCACTCCGCCATTGCCTTCAGACTAGACGGCACTACCACAACTGGCCCTCGTTCCGATTTTGAGAATGACGAGAGCTTCGAGCTGGTTTATGAGGACGGACGCCCGAGCCACTTCCGAGAGAAGTCTGAGCTCTATTCGTGGGCGGAGGAAAAAGGCGGCATTAAAATCGAGCCCATCTACCCTGCTGGCTTGATCATCCGCCCTGCCAAGGGTCGTCATTCGCTGACAATGGACGACGTTGATGCTAAGAAGGTTCGCGCCCTCTCGGAGATGAACTCCCCTGTCCTTCTCCGTGGCTTTGTCAAGAAGCCCGAGCAGGAAAAGTTTATCAAGAAGTCATACGAGTTTGGTGAGCCGCTCCCCTGGAAGTTTGGCCTCCTTCTCGAAGTCAAGGACCGAGGCGCCGACACGCGGGGTCTCAACAACGTGCTTTCCGCAGAGTGGATGCCCTACCACTACGATGGTCTGTTCAAGACTACCAAGCAGATTGATGAGGTTACCGGCGAGGAGAAGAACGTCTCAACACCCCCCAAGTGAGTCTAGATGGGACATCCTTCTCAATGTTTGAACCGATTGCTAACCACCGTTTGTGCAAACAGATTCCAATTCTTCCACACCCCTACCCCATCTCCCTCGGATACTGGGTTCACACTCTTTGCTTCATCCACCCTGGTGTGGAAGTACCTGCCATCGTGGCTCACCGTCGAGAAGCTGTCCCAGATGACGTGGACTGTGAGCACATCCTCGTTTGACTCGTCAAACTTCACGAAACTCCCCTTGGTTATCAAGCACCCAAGCACCGGCAAACCATGCCTACGATACCACGAGCCTTGGCCCCAGAGCAAGACCAAGTTCGATTCCACCAGCGTCGTCATTGACGGCAACCCAGACAGCGCCATGATCTGCGATGCCCTCGACTCGCTTCTACACGACCGACGCATCGCCTACTACCACGTCTGGGAGAAGGGTGACCTGCTGGTCAACGACAACATCCTGATGATGCACACCCGCAGCGACTTCACTGCCGGCATCGACCGAGAGCTTTGGCGCATCCACTTTGACTAAGGAGGCCGAGATATAATTATATGAACGATTGAAACTTTTAGGCACAGGCGTGCGAGGGAAATCCCCTTAGGGCGAATTTGATTAGTAGTTTGTCTATACATCGATTAGAATGAATATATGGGAGCCTTGTTTCTCTTCCCTTTTCCCCATAATGACACCCTTGCTGTACAAGCCAGAAAAGTGATGTATCACAAGTGAGAAATAACAAAATTCCAATAGGTGCCAGCACCCAAGACCCCACCAACTCCCACTACCACCACGGTGACGTCGACGCAGACATTGGGCTGGATCGTAGTGGGGTTGAGGGGCCTATTAATGCAAGGCGTAGTTGTAGTATTTGGCGGGGTCCCCGTTACATAATCCTCCTCATGCCAATGGTAGCTCGCATATGCAAAGCTCCCCTCATCTAGACGTGAAAATTTTGTAAAACTTCGCAGTTAAAAGGGAAGTCGCTTCTCAATACTGGTAATCAGCTACATCGAATTTTCCACAACAGACTCGAAGAAGAAAAAATGCAGCTCAAGGACACCACAACTCTGGAGCTGCCGGCTTCGGCCGACATGCACGTCCATCTGAGACAGGGCGAGATGATGGAACTAGTCGTCCCATCCATCCGCCAAGGAGGTGTTGATACCGTCTTTGTGATGGCACGTGGACCTAGTGGTTTCTCCTTTCTTTTGCTAACCTGTGGCAGCCCAACCTGCAGCCGCCCATCACAAGTGTGGCAAGCGCCCTTGAGTACAAGGAGCGCCTACAGGCCCTGGATCCCAATGTCAACTATCTCATGTCACTCTTTGTACGTCAATCGGCCATTGCCGTGGATCCAGCATCGTCTAATCCCGCCAGCTCCACCCTTCTGTGACCCCCGAAGTGATTGCCGAGGCCGCTGCCGCTGGTGTTACTGGAGTCAAGCTGTACCCTCAAGGTATTCACCTCAAAACGCGGTTGCCTGCCTCTGGACCGGGATCAAAATAATTAACACGATCCAGGCGTCACCACAAACTCAGACAATGGCGTCCTCGAGATTAAAGACTTCTTCCCGGTCTTTGCCGAGATGGAGAAGCACGATATGGTGCTGAACTTGCATGGAGAAGTCCCCATCCCACCAAAGGAGGATATTTCTCTTGAGGTTGCATTCTTGCCTACCCTCCAGAACGTTCACAAGAACTTCCCCAAACTCCGAATTGTCCTGGAGCACTGCTCTACCGCCGAAGCTGTCGAATCCGTGCGCGCTTGCGGCCCAACTGTCGGCGGTGCGTCTCGTTGCCATTTCCCATGATTATGTAAATCACTAACACCCTGGGATTCAGCAACAATCACGGCGCACCACCTCTACCTCACTAATGATATTAGCGACGTGGATCCTCTCGCTTTCTGCAAGCCTATTCCCAAGAAGCCTTCCGACAGAGATGCTCTGATCAAGGCCGTGTGCAGCGGTGACCCCAAATTCTTCTTGTAGGCCATCCAACTATTTCATCGTACTGCAGTGATTTAAACTAACACTCATAAAGTGGCAGCGATAGCGCCCCCCATCCTCTGGCATCAAAGGCCGGGTCTCCCCCCAAGGTTCCCGCGGGTGTCTTTACGCAGCCCTTTGCCACTCAGCTTGTCCTGCTAGCCCTGGAGGAAGCCATCGAGAGAGGCGTGATCCAGGAGGCTGATGTGACTCAGGATAAGCTTGAGCTCTTCCTCAGCCGAGCTGGAAGGCGCTTCTACAAGCTGCCCCATGGTGATGAAGTGCCCAAGATTGTTCTGGAGCGTAAGGGAGAAAAGATCCCTGTAAGCTTGAACAAGGCTGGCAGTGAGCTTGAAGTTGGCATTTCGAGGCCCGATGCTTCTGTCTTTAGCCTGAAGTGGGTTTAAAATAAAAGATTGATGTGATGTGCCTTACCATCCTCGCCTTTTACCGATATCCTTTGCCGTACGGATGCTAGTGCCTCTCCCACTTCCATGTCCGAACTTGGGACTGTAATGACCGCTGTCTCAGCACCAACACTGGCCAGAATTTCTCTTTGCCAATACCGTGCCGGTGGTACCTTGGTGGCTTGCTAGGTTTTAACATATACTTGGTTCCAAGCTATGATCTGGTTTTATCTGTTAATGAAACTGGAAGCCAATCATTAGTGAAACAAAAGAGGGTAGGTGTTAAATACCACTCTTCTTTATTTCTTGCAAAAGTTGTTTCCGGATCCCTATTTCTTTTTGTTCAATTTGACGCTAGCATAACCAAGGTCGTAAGCCAAGTGAGCTTCGACTGGGCTTGATCAGAGAGCACATGATCTATTCTAACGTCCTTCACCCTAAACACGAAATTCACCGAAGGTGATATTCTCCATACTTGAAAATAAAAGCACGTATATCTAAAGGGCTCGACTTGAAACGCGTTTACTGCATATTCACGCTCAACTACGCTGAGGTCTTTACAGAGGTACAATGAAAAATACCATGGAAACATGACTGAATGGGCGAAGGATCGGCTCTTCAACTACTCAAATAAGAATATTCTGATACACTACGGATATTACTTTAGATGAGCGCGATTTCGCAAGAAACGAGCAGTCCCGCATATTATAGACAGCCAAGAGAGTTTATCAAACTAATACGCTAAGCGTAATCCTTGTAGCCTTGCCTGTTGATGAGCGGCGTATGATAAACATACTCACATATTCTGTATTGTTGCTAGTAGAGTATAGTTAGAGTTACTACGCAAGCACTAGTCAAGGCCTATTCTCCTTCAAAAGCCACCGATTGAATTTGACTGGGTGAAAGATCTAAGTTAATCAATACCGTCCTAACCTTTGTTATATTGGAGAGTAAAGGCAAATCCCTCCTCGCGCAGAACGGGAAAGTATGGTCTTCATCATTTCCCTCAAGACTTTAACAACTCCCTTGGCTCCAATAATACTAGCATTGGTCATGTTAGCTCGATCAGAAATTAGTAACGAATCCTCATGATACTACCCTTGGTCTCATCTCGATAAGGATAAACATTCATTTTGAAAGCTCTGACAGTTGCGTAGCAGACTAGCTTTGGTATTTCGATGATGATATCCCGAACCGGGGTTGTGCTTTCCTTCCCTCTTTCACTTCTGAGTCCCGTGTTGTGATGGATATCATTCTTGTCCTTGCCTTTAGGCATTCCATTCCCTGGACCCGGGACACAATCTAACAAATATCTATCTGGCGTTGGATTTGAAGTATTTGGGGGCGCTATTGAAAGTATGGTTTTTTATTCTCATCAAAGTTCTCTCAAGGAATCACCAAAGAATGAAGAATCGAACTGAAAACTCAACCATGTGTAGAGATAAGCAAGAATACATCGATTAAACTTGCCTTCTCTGAGAAGAACACGGGGCACAGAATTGGCGACATTAATCAAATCCTGGTGATGGTTTTTGACTTGAGCAAGCCGGAGACCTCGGTACTACCATCTCTTGCTTTCTTTTGCCTCTGGTGAATCGGAGGCTCTTAACGCGCAACTGCAACAACTCACATCAGGATTATGTGCAATCTCAATCACCTGAAAGAAATATGGCAGCCGAGTTGTAGTGGAGGTCTGGGTAGATCAACTGCCGATGCTGGCGCTATATTCGGAGGAACCACTGCTAAGGTCCAGCATGACCTACTAAGGAAATACTGGGCTGAACATGACCAACCAGAGCATTGCTGCCTTATCTTATCACGCATGGCCCCCATGCACCCATACACAGCCGCGTCTAGTGCCAAAGGCTCTCGGTGGCTTGCGATTTCACACATTTTAAGTGCTTGGGTGCTGGTTGAATGGATGAGGAGAGATCATGCTATTCATTCGGATACCTCTGTCGGTAAGTCAGGCAGGAAAGACGAGTAAGCCCCCCATGTAAGAACCGGGCCAACACAGCCCGGAATGGTTCCGACTGCACAGCCAGCTAGATGGATGGAGGGCTCACCACACCCCTTCGAGGTGGCTGGCACCTCTGGAGGCGCAACAGCTAAAATGAAATAAATGTGCAGCCGCAAACCTGCACATGTGTTTCTGCATTTTGGCCATCCCTCCATCGCATGCATTTTCCGCTTTTAGGTGCAGACGCCCAAACTCGCAGCATGCCAATCAATCTTGCGAACGCTGCAAGGGCGCTGATAAGCTCGTCGCCCCCCCGCTCTGCAGGCCGATACGCCATGATTAGCACCAGCTACATGGATTTGTATATGGACAGGGCTGCGTGCTCCCCACTTCCCACATCGACTCACCAAATTCAGATACGTAACAAGGACGACGCGGCTGCTCTCTCACTGGCCCGTGGCGGCTCGTTGCTCTCGTCGCACACGAATTCCCGCCAGGCTTGGCGTCCAGCCAGCCACCCTGGACCCGGCGCCATCCCGCATTCAGTGCTCTCACGGCGTGCTCCAGCGCGGTTGCAGGGTTGGCAGATGGGTCCTCTTGGCCTCTGGGGCCCTCTGCTGATAGCACTCGGCACCTGATAGCACTAAAAGAGTCGTGCACATTTTGTTCCAAGCACGTTGTGATGCCATGGATCGATGATCCAATATCCGACCTTATCGATGCCCTCCCTGCCTTGCTTTGCCTTGTCCCAACTGCCTTTCCCCCAGCCCGACCAACGAGCTGAACCGCCGGCCCCTTGCCCCGGGAATTGTGACTATAAGACGTTGCCATGCCCTGAACCCGTGCATCCGCCCGCCAACCTAACTGACGTCTTTATTTTCACCCCGCCAAAGCTCTGACCTGTCCCGCCGTGACTAACACGAGCTCCCCGATCTCTCCCGTCAACCGTTAACCGTCTCTGAACCACCACACATGGCTCAAGAAGTTTCCCACGGCCGCGGCGGCGCCGGTAATATCAACGTCGACGAAACCAAGTACGTCGATGGCGAAGTCGTCCGCGCCGGTGTCGAGGGTAGCCATGGCGACGGCGCATTCAGCTCCGGCCGAGGAGGTATGGCGAATCTCCCATGATTCTTTCCACTGCTACCCGTATTCGTCATCTGTTGCTCGTCTGACACGACGAAACATTTGCAACCTTCCCCCCCACGAAGTGTTACAAAATTCCAATACACACCGATTCCCTTGCCCTCCAATCGTATGCCTCACAGCTCGCTAACAGAACCCAAATGCAGGCGCCGGTAACATCTCTGACGTAGGCACCCCGTCCAGTGACCGCAAGGACAAGGACCTCGTCCCCGAGGCAGCCGTTCGACCCAGCCAGGACGGCCGTGACTTTCACACTGGCCGTGGCGGTGCTGGAAACGAGTACCAAGCCAATGGCGAGCGCAAGTCTGACGAGAAGAAGTCTGAGGAGAAGCCTGCCGCCAAGCCGACCCCGGAGGGCCTGGCTGACAAGCTCAAGAACAAGCTGCTGGGTGTTTTCCGCAAGTAAACCACCCTGGTTGGCCCTGAAGAAAGGAAGAGAATGAGGGGACAGATGCGCCGGAATAGCAGGCCGGAGTTTTGAAGTGTTGCTTCGCCCTGGCCTTCTCAAGATGCGCTGTTGATCGCTGGCTACAAGGAAATACCCCGGATTCTTTACTACATAGTTATTTCTCGACAGAACAATACCCTATGCTGCGCGTTGTAGCGCATATCGGCGCTCTTTCCTACCGAGTGTCAAGACATAGTCTACTATTTTTAATTTGGCTCCTAAGATGTGAGATGCAATGTACCCCAGTGGAAAAGAAATGTAGTGTTGTGTTGTGATTCCAAGGGTCTCGATGACGGAACTTTTTCAACGGTTCGAATTGCTCGGTTCGTCTTTGTACCTGTATCTCACCCGAAGATGCATGCGCTATAAGATCGCGTTGCAACCCACCATTTGAACACGAGATTGAATGGCAGGGAATTAGTGATCAAGTAAAAAAAAAAAAAAAAAAANNGGGTTTGATCAAAAAAAAAAAAAAAAAAAAAAAAAAACCAGGCGTGGACATGCTCAAGAAACGCGAAGTGGTTAACCAGAAAAATCAGTGTGCGAGACGTTTCTCGTGCCCCGAAGGCACCCGGAACGATGAAACTGCGCGTCAAGGTCGGAAGTAACATAGAAATTTGGCCACCATGAAGCTGGGACGGCGCCAAGGTCAGCTGCCATGACGTTGAGTGCAGCGTCAAGGATGATCCTTCACGACCCCGAAGCCCCAGACTCCACTTCCCCTCATCCATTCGCGAGGCATCCCCATCCAAGCATCTCAGCACCAGAGAAACTATGTCTAAATAGGCCGTGAATTCCCCTGCGAACAGGTTTGTCGCATCGCTTGTCTCGGGATTGTGTGCACACGCAGCATGGTTTGACAGCCCTTCTCGTATCGCGGATTGGCTGTGTCAAGGCGGTGTCCCCCTAGCCTAGTCAACTAGACCTTTTTGGCCCTGATGAAGCAGATCGTCGACTTTAGATCTTGCAAACGCACTGGTTAGTGCCATGATGAACGCGGATGAGAGGACCTCCCAGGATCGACTAAATTGTGCCATGAGTGCCACTGTCCTGGGCCAGCCGGCCTCCAGAATGGCGAATAAGCAGCTGGGATAATTGTGTCAAGAATGCCCTCTTGTCCTTCTTCAACCTTGGATGGACCCTTATGGCTCCGTTTCCCACGTTGCCATGTGACGCACGGCCTTGGGGACAAAAAATGCGGCCACACTGGGGGACCGAGCATGTTTAAGAGCACCATGACCAGCAAAGTCCGGGGCGTATTTTGCCCTGTTTGTTCCCCCCCCCCTCCCTCCTGCTTCGCCCAGCACGACCCCGACGCTTTTGACTGTAT